>JASTWR010002193.1:0-24787 GCA_030770355.1 Harpagoxenus sublaevis
ACATCTGTATAAATATATTTTAATTATAAAAATACTTTTTAAAATAATATATATACTATGAGAACAACACAGAGTAACAACGTTCTTATCACATTTCTTTATGAAAATATTTATCGGAGTAGTTACTTTGTGAGGAAATAAAAAAATCTCAGAATTCAGAATTCAGACTTCTATATACTCCGTTCATCGAGAGAAAATGCCGGATTAGACAAACAACTCGTCTTCCGTTTCGGACAGATTTCCGCCCACAAAAAGCTTTACCTCGATCCACACCGAGCGTGCCGTGTACTTACGTATCGTGGCACTTAATAGCGCGCTACGTTTTCACTTAATTGCCCGTCTATGTGTAACACGTGGATGTTCTCTTGCTGGATGGAGTATACCTAACTCAGACTATAACGTGAAATTAAAAAAATATATGACCCAATACAGCTAGCAGACTTTTTTCTAAATATCAAAATAACAACAATCATAAATGACTTTCTTAAAATTTCTAAAACAAAATAATCTGTCAAAGTAGATTCTCATCAAAAGTCCTATATCTTTGGTAAGTAATAATTAATAGTACATATAATCCCATACTGTTCGATCTCTACAAATAGTTTTCTAGAGGAGTTTATATTACTCATAATAACTAAACTAAAAGCTCATTTAATTTATTATTCATGAAGAAACTACTTTTGTTCTTCTGCGAGTCCTTATTTCTATTCCCAAGCTGCCGTAACGCTGCTTACGCCATTTTGCATCTTTTAACCATCCAGCCAAGGCTGCATCTGCTTCAGTGAGATCACTATCCGGAAAGGCTATTTGAAGAGTTCCTGAAACAAGACACATTACATATAACACAAACATCTTTCATTTTTTACATACAAATAATAATAATAAACTTATGTATTAGTAAATAATTACCTTTGAAACAAATTGTAAAGTTTGAGAGTTTTGAAAGCTATTTTCCCGTTACCTCCGTCACAATTCATTTCACCTGCCAGTGTGTTAGAGAGTAATTTTGTTAGCATGTTTGTTGCACTTTTTCTTGTTTCGGGATTCTTCGCGCTCAGCTTCATGTGATTAGACATGTAGTGACACTGCAACCAAAAATAATGAAATATTAGTAAACACGTAGAAGAAAATTTTTTCAAGGACGTAAAGAAATGAATTATACTTACAGCAGCAGCCAAATTATGATCCGTCTGTAAGAAAGTCTCAAATTCTTTTAAATGTGTTTTGTGTGCAAAGGTAATGCTGGCATTCTCTCAGGACGCAAAATTCTCTTTTTTGATGGTATTATAGCTCTCATAAGCTTGCTCACGTTCATATTGAGAATGTCTACCTTTCCAGAAATTTCTTCCACTGTAACTAGTGTCCTGTTAACTTTCATTTCGGTGTTTAATGTCTTCTCTGCAACAAACACAGAAAAATTATAGTAATACAGGCACTGAAAGCAAACATTTAATTTACACTAGTATTGCAACAAAATGTTACCTGTATTCTTATCATGCAACTGTTCTTTAAACAATGTACGTCGATGGGAAGCGCTTTGAAGTAGATAATTTTGGTGTATTATTACAATTAGAAGCATTGCTACTGCATTGCGCGGTGTCCACAAAATCAATGTTAAAAGTTGATATTGGTTGATGATCAGTTGATGTAAGATTCTTCGTTAAAGTTGAATCATCACTACTGAACACACAGTCAGGTACTTGCGTCAATGATTGTACGTTCGAAGAAAGAGTCATCCCTTCCTGAACAGCACTTTCGTCACAGTTAACAGAGCTATTTATAAGTAATGAATTGCAAGAGGTTGAGGATTTTAAGGGACTTTTTGTCTTGCTGAATGAGGCCAATGATTCCGGCCTTTTCATTTTAGAGGCTGCAATTGTTTTTGCTGTTTGAACTACTTTCTTCAATTCCGACGCGTAAGAATGCTTAGAAGATGGCTCTTTTCTTTCAACCGTCATTTTTCCTCTTTTAGGCTTTTTGTTATTTAACTTAATAATAGAGGAACTTTTCAACAATTTTGACGAGATGCTGGCATCTGAATCAATATCACAATTTTGAGTATCGGAAAAAACTTTTTTGAAAGGTACAGCAGGGGGAGCAGGAATAATTTTTGTCGTTAGTTTTGAAAGGACACTAGAATCAGTATCACTGTCTGACCCAATTTGCCGAGCCTTTCTCTTTCTTCTCCCTCGGCCCATATTTTGTTCTATCTCTGTTTCATAATTTGAATCAGCGAGGAATCCGGAAACAGCTTTGCGGGCTTGTGGATAAGTATCTGAATGGAGGAAAAATTAAAGTTTTAAAAAAATATCTACATACTCCGATCTCATAATAATGTGTGACAATCTGTTGTGACGTGACGGTTCGCCGCGCGTGGCAGCGCCCCGCCGCCGTCACAGGGCGCGGGTTCGCGCCCGCGGACGACCCGGGGGAGCAACCGCGGAATCTCCAGGGGGCCTCCAAGGGGAAATATTTGCGCCTTCTTATTCTCTTTTATTTTTTGTATGAAAACGCGGCACCTCACCGAGGCACCGCGCCTCAACGATGGACGCGGGAGACCACGGCTGGAACGGTACCGGAGACGGCGAGAGGCTGCTCAAGGACGTCACGAGACGGGCGAGTGATCCGACCGCGGGGCGTGGGGCGGACACGCGTGGCACAATGAGGCCACCAAGGAGTTACCCGCAACGACACCGGACCTCTAAGGGGGCCGGGGGCGACTGGCCAGCGCCCACCGGTCCGCGAGGAAACCGGCCAACGACGGGAATCCCGCCCGAGAGAACAAACCACCGGGCGATATCATCCGCCAGGCGTTGGAACGCAGGATAGCGTTCGAAGGCCCCGCCGAAAATTGGCGAACACCCGCGCGTGATCCGCCGTACGTCGACCCCGATTGGTCGCGACACCGCGCCGAATTACCGCGCCACCCCCATGGAGGGGCGCGCTCTCGATTTCCCATCGAGCGGACCGCTCGATATCTTCTGGGTCGTCCGCCGAGGTGTAAAGTCGCTTATCGTCTCGCGTATTTTCCGGCGTATTTGTGTGTGCCAAGAGAGGAAGGAAGATCCCCGGCGCCCTGGGACCAGGAACCGCGACAACCCCGAGGGGTCAGCAGATCCGGTGAGGTTGCCCTAGCACAACTTAACGTGTAAACGGCCACGGAAAACCGCGAGTGCTGCGTTGTTCGCCCCGACCGCCGTCCTTCGGAATCTCGCGTATCGCGAACGCGTGCTTTTTCGAAGTCATTTTGGTGTTAGTGTTAGTGCAAATCGTCGGACGCGACGTACGCCGGACGCGGCGGAACACAAAGTCGCCAGAAAGGGCGCAATTAGAGTCTCGCAATTCTTCGGCTCGCGACCGAGTTTCGCGAGCGTTCGTTATTGGTGTAGGCGGTCGGCGGCGGACGAGAGGGGCCTCGCGACGACATAACCGTGGACCGGAGGTTTTTGGGGCGTAATTTACCGCGTAATTCGGCCTCCTGGGGATCGCGACCGTGCGTATCGCGACACCCGACGGGAGTAGAGCCTCGCGTTTTTTTGTGTCGGATATCGAGTTTCGCGTAGCGACACGAGTCGTTGTATTGTTCTCGGGAAGTCGCGTAGGCGCTCCTTTATCGCGTACCGCCGGAGAGTGGCCCTGCGGGGTACCTGCCCGCGTATTGCGTAGAGACCATTGCGACGTCCTCGTTAGCGATTTGCGAGTCATAATTGTTCGATTGCCGCATAAGTGTCGAGTTGTTCTTCGATTATTCGTTCGTGTTGCGTCGATTGTGATAAGGGTGTCGCGAGTGATTTCGTATCGCGTTAGCGCACCTGCGCTCGTGCGACGGTCGACCGGATCTTCGCGTCGCCGTAAGTAAGTTTTTTGCGTTGTTTACGAGCGAATTCCAGTGCGCCCAGCGGGGCGTCACCCGTTATTTGTAACGTGAAAACTCTGTCGATTCCCTTCTCGCGATATTATTTCTGCGTTGGCGATGTTAGTTATAAGTTCGATTTAAGTATTGTCTCTGCGAAAAGTCTGCCTGTCGGATTCATTAGATCTGCGTTTTGTTTCCGCGATAAGCCTAAGAGTCGGCTACTTAGATTCACGTTTCGTCGCCGCAATCAGATGATTTCTCGAGTTAATTAGAATTAAGTTCGTTCTCGCGACAAGCCTGTTTGTCGGATTGTAGATTCGAGTATTATATTGTCGATTACTCCGTATGTTATAGCGACCAAATTTACATTTCTTATACCGCGTATTATTTACTATTGGTCTTTGCCGATTCTATTCAAACGATTTATAGTCCTGTTTAACTTTCACCTGCGATACTTTCCCCGGCTAGCCAGTGTTTTCGAACGATTCCAGCCGACGTTCGCTTATTTTCGTTATCATTGTCTGGCTGATATTTTCCGACCGGGACGACCGCTTGCCATAACAAACTTTAACTTTGTCACATTCTTCCCCGCGAAATCATTGTTCACCCGGACCAAGTAAAACCGTTAACTACACGTTGTTTTAAATTTAATAATCCGATTACTTTCTCTCTCCGAGTCGCGAGACGTTAATTATTTAAATAAACCAAACTGAGATCTTTACATTGTTCAATTACTTATATTTCGACTATTCCTTTTCTTTTAATAAACGAGATTTATCATTTAGTAAATTACGTACGGCCTTTTAAGTGTGATTCTTTTGTGTTTGTGCAACGACCCGCGCCGCCCTGCCTCTACCCTGCCCCTCTGCCGTTAGGTCGAGCCGGCTGGCCCCTCGCGTGACAGGCTGTGGTTTCGCGAATTTGCGTTAGCGATTGGTGAGTAATTAGTGGACGCGAGAATATCGCGTCTGGCGCCCAACAGATTTAGTTGCGAACCGCCTGACTCACGTGAGGGATTATCCCGAGAGGTCTATCACCCAACTCTCTTAGCGTCCCTTTGATCCGGCCATAAACAAGCCGTGACACTGTATATAAAAATTTTTATAAGAGAATAAAATAAAATTTTACTATAAAATCTTTTAATTTCCACATCGTGATTTGGCCAATCAGTTTTAAAAGATTGTTCAGTTTTCACCAGTTGTGTGACAGATTTTGGATTAGGAGGCCAATATGTTTGTCCACACATTTCATCGTCAAGGTCTGTGCAGATCCATTTTCTCAAACCAACGTCAATGTATATATCTGGATCTTTATTTGTGGGCAGAAATTTTAGCACAACAAACTGTGAAACAGAAAATAAAAATTGTAAAGTGTAAAGTGTAAAGTGTAAAAATAAAAATACACTATGTGTATTAACATATTATATTCTATAAATGTGATATCTACATATTTTTTCTTGTGTAATACTGCATGGAGTTTCTTTAAATCAATGGAATTGTGTGAAGTAATGGCATACACAAGAAATTATCTTTATTTGGAATCAAATAGCACTTGCACTAAACATCACTGATAGGATATGCTACTCTTCTTTCCTCAAGTTGAGAAACACATATAATACCTAGTTCAGAAGAAGGGAGTGGATATGTATAAAAGTCCTCCTGTTTTTTAAACTTGCAACCAATAAAAAATAGAGTACGGTGTCTGTAAACAAGATTTTTTAGCAAAACAACACTACCATTTAATGTTTTAAAACAGGAGTTCTTTTTACCTATCTTAAAAAACACATTACCAATAGTAACCTTACGATATTGTGGGCCACGAATAATTTCATCTGCAATGTAGTGTTTTAAAGAGAGCTGTTGAAATATATACACTTGACTGTATTCATATTGGAAACATACAGTTTCCAATCAGTTAGCCGCGCGCCAGAGCGAGTAAGCGCGCTGACGAGTATGTGAAGGAGACAAATATTTATATGTATCCCTTCTTAGAGGTATGAACGTGAGTTTCACGTGACTGCGAGAGCTACCGAAATTCGATGCTCTCACATCACTTACTCCAGCTTGAACCGTTGCTCGATCAAGACGGACATGTACATATAAGGTGTTTAATAAATCCGTAATTGTTGTAAAGTCCCCTCTGTTAAACCTTATTTCTAACATGGTAGCAGAGCGTGGTTCCAGCAAAAGTGTCAAGTAACTCTTACGTGTCCTAAAATACTGCGTGTAGTGCCGCAGGGTCGAGAGGCCGGTATTTAGGAGATCGGAGAAAGTGTGGCAGTGAAAACAAGTCGAAAGCACGAAGGAACGCTTGAGACAAAAAGAAGAAGGCAAGACGGCGTTGTTGAAACAAGAAAAAGATTCCGAACACGAAGGAACGTTCGAGATGGCGGCCAAGTGCGAGATTACGATACCAGTGTTTGATGGACAGGAGTACGGCATGTGGAAAAAGAGGATCATCATGTACTTGAAACTCAAGAAATGCGATCAGGTAATAACAAGACAAAGAGTAGCTACAGACAAAGAAGATTGGGACGAAAAAGAATTAAAGGCAATAAACTATATATATAGTGCAATTTCGAACAAGCAGCTAGAATTCGTGTGCGAGGAAGAAACAGCCTACAAAGTAATGAAAAAGTTAGACAGTATGTATTTGAAGGAGTCAACGGCGTTACAGATTGTGTGCCGAAACCGATTGGAAAAAATGAGATTAAACAATTACAGCGATACTGAGGCATTTTTCAGTGAGTTCGAGAAGACGGTAAATGATTTAAGGAGCGCGGGAGCAAGCATAAGTGAAAAAGAAAAGTTAAACTACATGATCAACACGTTGCCAGAGTCATATAGTTATATAGGCGACCTAATCGATACACTAAAAGAGGAAGACCAAACTGCTGAGTATATAAGAAATAAAATCAAGCTAGCTGAAATGAAGAACCAAAAGGACCATAGTGAGAAAACAGCGAACGCATTTACAGCGAACAAGGATGGATGCTACAAATGCGGAAGAAAAGGACATTTTGCACGAGAGTGTCAAGACGGAGGCCAAGCGGGACGCAACGACGGATCGTGCGAGGTTCAACCCGAGGCCGGGGGACGAGGCAGAACCGCAAGAGGAAGCTATGGCAGAGGACGCAGCAGAGGACAACGTAGTCAATATGGAGCAAGTACGAGCGAGCAGAGCAGCAAGGACGCGAGCGCTTGGGTGGCGACAACGGCGTATGCAGCACGCACCGGCGAAACAAACAGGTTACGTAACTGCGAAATAGAGTGGCTACTCGATAGCGGCTGCTCCGACCATATAGTCAATAATGAAAATTATTTTGAAAAATGTATAAAACTAAAAGAGCCAGTAAATATTTACTTAGGTGATAATAGATCAGTAAAAGCTACTAAAATAGGAAATGTAGTAACGTACTTTAAAGCGTTTGGACAAGTAAATCAAGTAAATATAAAAAACGTATTTTACGCGAAAGAAATGAATGCAAATTTAATAAGTTACGGAAAACTAACCGACAAAAAATACTATTATGTCTAAAGGAAAGTTTGCAAAGATTATTGATGAAAATAATAAAGTCGTAGCAGTAGCGGTTAAAGAGAATAGAGTTTATAAATTGAAAAGTAAATTAAAGGATACTTGTGTAAACAGTGCCGAACGGAATAATAATATGAGTCAAAGGAAAGGTGGCACAGAATGTTAGGTCACATAAATTTCGGTTATTTTAATACGTTAAGTAAACAACAGCTATTAGTCGGAATTCCAAACGAGTTTGAGTCGGAATTGATGAAATGCAAAACTTGTATAGAAAACAAAATGAGAAAATTTACCGTTTGAAAATAATAGGCATAGGGCGAAAGATATTTTAGAAATTGTACATACCGATGTATGTGGTCCTTTCAAAACTACTACCGGGTTTAATGGAGAAAAGTATTTTGTGTCATTTATCGATGACTATAGCAAAATTGCCAAAGTTTACTGCATTAAAGCTAAAGATGAAGTTGTTGATTGCTTAATTAGATGGGTTAGTGAATGTGAAAATATAACTGAAAAGAAAGTAAAAATTCTAAGATGCGATAATGGGAAAGAATATTTAAATAATCGTCTCTATACATTTGTAAAAGAGAAGGCATTATATTAAATAATTGCCCAGCGTACGTACATTGAGTTAAACGGTACCGCGGAACGATTCAACAGATCAATAATGGATATGGCACGCTGCTTATTAGCAGAGGCGAAGGTACACAAAAGATTTGGCCCGAAATAATTTGCGCGGCGACGTACTTAAAAAATAGAACTCTAGCGAACACGATAGAGAGAAAAACACCGTACGAAATATTCTTTAGAAAAAGACCAAATGTGAAAAATTTACGTTTATATGGTAGTAGAGTTTTCGCAAGAATACCCGAGCAAAAAAGAGGTTCCAAATAGGATAAAAAGGCAGGTATAGGGATTTTACTAGGATATAGTGAAGTAGGATATAGAATCTTAATAAATAATAAAATAATAGTTGCTAGACATGTAGATATTATAGAAAAAGATGTAAAATGCATTGGCATTGACGAATGTGAGAGCGATAATGAAAGCGACGTAAGTACAGATGATGAACAGATTGAAGATGAGGTTTTTGAAAGCGCTGATGAATCCGAAAATAAAAAGATAAAAGAAAAGGAAAATGAAAATGAACAAAAAATTCCGCGCAGGTCAACGCGTGAAAGAAAAAGCACTGTAAAGTACCCAGAACCGGAAAATTATAGCATTCGTGTAAATTTTAGTAGAGTAGATACGCCTTGTACGTTTGAGGAGGCGATAAGTAGTAACGATAAAGATAATTGGGAAAAAGCAATGGAACAGGAAATAAGATGCATAAGTAAAAATAAAACTTGGAAATTAGTAGATAGAATAGAGAGTAAAAAAATTTTAGACGTAAAATGGGTATACACAAGGAAGCTAGACAACCGATACAAAGCTCGATTAGTGGTAAGGGGTTTTCAGCAAACTGATGTAGTTGATGATGTATACTCTCCAGTCGCTAAAAACCAAACGTTAAAAATCTTACTTTCTTATTGTTGCCAAAATGGCTTAATCATTGAACAAATGGACGTAGAAACCGCCTTTTTAAACGGCAAAGTGACCACGGAGGTATATATTAATCAACCTAAAGGGTATGAGGATGGAACAAATAGAGTGTATAAATTATTGAAAGCTCTGTACGGACTGCGAGAGAGTCCTAGGGACTGGTATGAGTGTTTCGATGAGTGTGTTACGAAATTAGGATTTAAGAAAAGTAACGTAGAATTATGTTTGTATGTTCTTGGAAGAAGGTGAAGATGTCATTTATCTTTTAATATATGTGGATGATTTATTAATATGTGGAAGAGATAAAAAGAAAATACAAAAAATAAAGAAATTATTATCTGATAGATTCGAGATGAAAGATTTAGGCGAAATAAAGGAGTATCTTGGATTAAATATCAATTACGATTATCTAAAAGGGGAACTCACTCTAAGTCAAACGAAATACATAGAGTCATTAGCTGATAAATATAAAGTTCAAAAGAGTAGACTGTACAGTACTCCTATGGAGACAAATTTGAAACTTGAAAAGGCCGAAAGTTGTGAGTCAAGTATAAAGTATAGAAATTTGATAGGTGCTCTGCTATACATCAGTTCAAATACGAGACCAGATATAAGTTTCAGCGTTAATTATCTTAGCAGATATCGAAATAGTTATAGTGAAACCCATTGGAAATATGCATTACGCATTTTAAAATACCTATGCTTAACAAAAGACTTAATCTTACGTTACAAAAAGAATGAAAACTGCGATACCATAATTTGCTACGTTGATGCCGATTGGGCAGGCGATAATATTGATCGAAAATCCACGTCAGGATATGTAATAAAATTGTTTGGAAACACAGTTGACTGGAAATCTAGAAAACAAAAATGTATTACCAAAGCCTCGACCTTTGCAGAGTATGTAGCGTTATCGGAAGTAGTGAGCGAAATAAAATATATAAGAGAACTAGTGAAAATATTCGACATAAATGTTAGTGAACCAATAAAAGTTTTTGAAGATAATTCAGGAGCAATAAATATTGCTAAAAACGGTAACTTTACTAAAAATTCTAAACACATTGAAATACACTATCATTTCGTACATGATAGTGTAAAAGATAAACTGATTGATGTGTGTAAAATCAATTCAAATGAAAATGTTGCGGATATTTTCACTAAAGCCTTGTGTAAAGAGAAGTTCGAAAAATACAGAAAGCAATTGAATGTATTTTAATATAAATAACTAAAGAATCCAGTACAAGTGTAAGGAGGCGTGTTGAAATATATACACTTGACTGTATTCATATTGGAAACATACAGTTTCCAATCAGTTAGCCGCGCGCCAGAGCGAGTAAGCGCGCTGACGAGTATGTGAAGGAGACAAATATTTATATGTATCCCTTCTTAGAGGTATGAACGTGAGTTTCACGTGACTGCGAGAGCTACCGAAATTCGATGCTCTCACATCACTTACTCCAGCTTGAACCGTTGCTCGATCAAGACGGACATGTACATATAAGGTGTTTAATAAATCCGTAATTGTTGTAAAGTCCCCTCTGTTAAACCTTATTTCTAACAAGAGCACAAACTGATTAGGCTTAGAATCGAGAATAATTTCAATCTTTTCATTTTTTTCTAAATCTCGTCTAGCTATCTGCTGCAACGGTTTATAACCTGATCGCAGGGAATCCTTCATAGACCTCAGACGGTTTTCATACCGAAAGGCACTGAAATTATCTATAGCACCATGCTCCTGACATTCCTTAGGTAAGTGACTGAGTGAGTGTACATTATACACTACAAAACTCGTTCCATAAAGAACTACTGAATGAGAGATAAAAGTTTTAATAAATTGCTTAGCAAGGTGAAGATGAGTATGAACAAGAGTAGAACTAGCCAAAATATAGGCAGCACTATGCAAAAGAAGAAAATGTTTGTAGATGTTATCATGAATCAAATCCTTGAAAGCAACAATACCGTCATACAAGAGTATGCGACGAAATTCAGTGGCCTTGAACAGATTAAAATCGTTTAGAGATCTTGGTTTTCGATTAAAATCATGGGGACAGAATTCCTTAAGAAATACAAAGACTTCAGATATAAGATTAATAATGTCCCTATATATGAAGTTTCCATACTCCAACAACAAATAACCAAAAATAAAGCAGCCTCTTAAACACACCAATATATAAAAGATGCATTGCATCAAGACGGAATTGTGACACAAGCCCTGTTCCTAATCTTTCAAGTGGTGAGATTCCTTCATGATGTAGAGGTTGTTCGCGATTTCTGAAAGACTCATCTGTACGGAGGGGTTGACTAAGATCCACGAAAGTAATCCTGTGATTATTGTATTCTCCAGTGACGGTGCATTTCTCACAACCTGCATAACCTGAGTGTCCTTTACAACATTTAATGAGTGCCCTTGCAGGAGCGTCCAGAACATAATTTCTAATTACAACTTCATAATTGTTACCCTCATACTCATAGCCATTATGAAATAAATCTTCTAATTCACTCACATACTTTTCTAGATATTCCTCAATATTCTGAGGATCACTTTTCCCACAGTATACAGCAATAATAAAGGGTTCATTCAAAGTCCCAACAAGATGTCCTAAAATTGGCCAAAACTTAAGCTTAGAACTGTTAAAAAGCGGCAAACCGTCAATATTAATGTCAATTATAATCTTTCCATAAGTTTGCAAATAATCTTGTAATAACATCTGGTCCAAATTAACTGTAAATCCTTTATACCACATTTTTTCTCCACTTTCAAGATTACTTATCTCCAGATTAAGATTACTTTTCAAAAGTGTCTTGTGACTTTTAGGCATATTAGGAAGACCAACATTGAGGCGCTTTAACAAATCATCAACTTTTGACATGGAAAGGACACCTGATTCAGAAGCCCATGCTCGCACTGATTCAATAACAAATTGTTCCATTTGAGCAACGTTTCTGAAAACCATCGCATTCTCTTCGACTTCACTTCTGTCAGACTCATGTGAGCTACTCTCACTCAACCCACTCTGCACATCAGCCACAATATGTATTTCTTTAGCAATTTGTTCGTCACTTTGTAAAGATATCGTATCACTATTATTATTATTTTCAGAAGCAGTAGCAACATGATAGCCTTCGTCAAAATTTGCAATTTTCTCAGAATCGGATGATATCTCATAATCTGAATTACTATCCGAAGATTCTACATAAATTTTATTGATTCTCAGTCGTAATTCATCTGCTTTAAGCTTTTTCATGGCAGTTTTTGTAGCATTTCTACGCAGTTTCCTCTTCACAGGTTTAGAATAAATCTTACATATAACAGATTATAAAAAATAAAGTTAATAATACTTCGAAGCCGTTACAAGTACTAAAACAGATAGTACTATAAATAATTAAAGTACTAAAAGATAAAATAAAAAATGAAACATGCAAAAGACACTAAAAGATAAGAATTTATGTCTCTACTACACGCAACGTACTGAGAAAATTGTAACTTAAAAATAATAATAACCTAAAAAATTTACCGGACTTTCTTCCATCGTTACAGCAATCTACAGCAATCGCTTATGTCACACACTCAAGCACAGCTAGCGAAATGAAACAAAACCTCTTATAGGCAGAATGAGTAAATTCACTTTCCTTATTTCTGTATACAGTTTCGTTGAGTGAAACGAAAAAGCGCGGCAGGACACGGAAGGCGTGTGATGGCTCCTGCACACAGGATGCGGAAACGCTTGCCGCGCGACAAAAGAAGCGGCCCGGTACTCACGGTAGCCAACCAACGTATCATTTTTCCGAGAACCAGAAGCTTATTGGCTACCGCGTTGCTATACCGCGGAGCTATATTATAAATGCGTGTTCTGCGCACGAAATATACGCGCAAACTATAACGACATTGTTTCGATGTCGTTTCGATGCTTAACAATTTCTTGACATTAATGACGTCGAAACGATGTCGATTCGATGTCTAAATAATAAACTTTAAGAATATTGAATTATATATAAACTATATGTTATATAATATCTAAAATATTAAAAATTACACACAACTCTCGATAAACTCTTTATTATACGCAATTTTTTGGTTGCTCGACAAATTCCAAATTTCGACACGAATTTCGAATCGACATGAACGACGTCGAATCGATACTATTTCGATGAATCATTTCTGACTGGGCGTGCCGCCGTGCCGTGCCGCCGCGCGCGGCGGAGCGCTCACGCACACTATCAGGCGCGCGGCTCACCGACGTGCGCCCGGCTAAAGAACGGCGTTGGTTGGACTGACTTTACTCAATGATTATGGCTTTATTAAGCATTATAGAAAAATGTGGTTCAGGATTTTTCGACTCAGTTTTTGACAAGGAATACCGCTATGTAGTTAGTGTCCGCTTTCTTAGTAACACCCTGTATGTATATTAGATTTTATGTTTAATATATCTATAATATACATATGTATATATATGGGGCATTCCACGCCAATTCGCGAGGGGTCAAACCTCGACCTTTTTATTTCTGATGGCGGCTTGTTTTTTTAGCAGGTTTTTACGAGTACCATACTCATGTAAGAGCGTTTTTATAATAAATGTAGAGTTTCTGAAATAGAGCCTGCGCAAAATGTGTAATCCATCGGCTCCAAAGATTTTCAATGACTTTTTTTGCCTATTAGACAACGTCTAAGAAGAAAATTCATTGAACATAAAATACGCTATTTTGATCATATTTTTTTAAAAAAATTACTGCAGATTTTTATAATAATATTTTTAAACAAATAAAGTAAAAAAACATCAAAAATTTTAAATATCTCGAAAACCCCATTTTCTATTTTCTTTAAATTTATAGGAAATATTCTGGGAAATATTAGAAAAATTTTAAGATTGGTCCGAAGTTGCGCAGAAAATTTGGGAATTTTTTATGAATTTTTTTGTGCAGTATTCGACTCACAAAAGTGCAGTTAAAATCGCGTTTCAAACAATTCTGAATCGATTTAGCTAAACTTTTTTTAATTAATTGACTACTTATTAACAACCGGTCGACGGTGAAAGACGTTATACAGGGTGTTCCAGACCTCACGTATAACCCGTTAATGACAGATTCCTGAGATTATTTGGAGGCAAAAATCCTAATGCCAAAATGTCGAGGCTGCTACAGTATTTGAACGGGAAAGGTTTAAAGTTTACCAATCAGCTTGTCTAAATTTCGCGCGCTCAGGGATGTCGCATATCGAAACGGCTCTTCCACACTTCACTCAACTCGATAGAAATATTTGAAATTATCATTTCTTTTATTTTTTTGTGCACTATTCTCAAGACTGACTTCCTAAATTGTTGTACGAAAACAGGATACATGTCGAATTGCAAAGTATTCATGTAAAGCGTGCCACGGACAAATGACATTTAATTCTCATAATCGGTACAAAGTATGATGTGCTGCATAAAATGTCGATTAGGAAAAAAGATATTATTGAGAAAAGAAATACTATAAATACTAACATGTTTGGAAATAATTTAAAAAATTGTTTTATTAATTTTTTTGAAGAAGTACGGTTTTCCAGAATGTAGACAAATAAATTATAATGTAGTTTTGCGATTGCTGTTTTGCGTGCGAGAAACAGACTTTCTAGAGCCCAACAGACAAATTAATGTTGTCGTTGAACGTTGCATTCGTACGATACAGAACGAAGAAGTGGTCTTCCAAACTGTGAACGATACATCGGTTGTCATTGAATGGAAACCGATCTTGAATTATTGTAGTCTTGCAATTCTACACATAGCAACTGCAAAGAAGATGCGCTAACTTTTATTAAAAGTTTAAGTTTAAAAGTTTAAGTTTTTAGTTTTTTTTTAGCGCATCTTTATTGCAGTTGCTATGTGTAGAATTGCAAGACTACAATAATTCAAGATCGGTTTCCATTCAATGACAGCCGATGTATCGTTCACAGTTTGGAAGACCACTTCTTCGTTCTGTATCGTACGAATGCAACGTTCAACGACAACATTAATTTGTCTGTTGGGCTCTAGAAAGTCTGTTTCTCGCACGCGATACAGCAATCGCAAAACTACATTATAATTTATTTGTCTACATTCTGGAAAACGTACTTCTTCAAAAAATTAATAAAACAATTTTTTAAATTATTTCCAAACATGTTAGTATTTATAGTATTTTTTTTCTCAATAATATCTTTTTTCCTAATCGACATTTTATGCAGCACATCATACTTTGTACCGATTATGAGAATTAAATGTCATTTGTCCGCGGCACGCTTTACATAAATACTTTACAATTCGACATGTATCCTGATTTCGTACAACAATTTAGGAAGTCAGTCTTGAGAATAAGTAGTACACGAAAAAATAAAAGAAATAATAATTTCAAATATTTCTATCGAGTTGAGTGAAGTGTGGAAGAGCCGTTTCGATATGCGACATCCTTGAGCGCGCAAAATTTAGACAAGCTGATTGGTAAACTTTAAACCTTTCTTGTTCAAATACTGTAGCAGCCTCGACATTTTGGCATTAAGATTTTTGTCTCCAAATAATCTCAGGGATCTGTCATTAAAGGGTAGGTTCCAGGTTCAAACCCTGGCTGGGGTGATATTTTTTCGCAATAAAAATTTAAACTATTAATTTAGAAATTACATCAACTGACCAAAACCCATGGTCGAAATTAATAATGTCTTGACGATTGATCCGAAAATGTGCTGTGAGAATCCGACAAACCAAGTTGGCTCACAGTTTTTCAATGTTTATATCGGAAAGACGTTATATATTGCCAGTCACGGTCGATTTAAATTACTTTAATTAAAATAATAAATAATCTGTTCTTAAATAAATGTACTTATTGAATTAAATTTCCTCACAAATTTATTATTTTCGCCTTTCTCACACTGTTCATCGCAATTTTGTTCCAGGATCTTCATCATAATTCAGTAAAAAAATTTTACAGGCGTGTGCAGAAGGCACAGTTCACTCATTTTATTTGTTAATTAGTAATGTCAATCAATTTAAAAAAGTTTAGCTAAATTGATACAGAAACGCGATTTTAACTGCACTTTTGTGAGTCAAATACCGCACAAAAAAATTCATTAAAAATTCCCAAATTTTCTGCGCAACTTCGGACCAGTCTTAAAATTTTTCTAATATTCCCCAGAATATTCCCTATAAATTTAAAGAAAATAGAAAATGGGGTTTTCGAGATATTTAAAATTTTTGATGTTTTTTACTTTATTTGTTTAAAAATATTATTATAAAAATCTGGAGTAATTTTTTTAAAAAAATATGATCAAAATAGCGTATTTTATGTTCAATGAATTTTCTTCTTAGACGTTGTCTAATAGGCGAAAAAAGTCATTAAAAATCTTTGGAGCCGATGGATTACACATTTTGCGCAGGCTCTATTTCGGAAACGCTACATTTATTATAAAAACGCTCTTACATGGGTATAGTACTCGTAAAAACCTGCTAAAAAAACAAGCCGCCATCAGAAATAAGAAGGTCGAGGTTTGACCCCTCGCGAATTGGCGTGGAATGCCCCATATATATTGTGACGGGGCAGCTCCGCTGCACGTTGCAGCGTCCCCGCCGCCGCCACGGGGCGCGGAATTGTGCTCGGGGGCGAGCCGAAAGAGCGACGCAAAATCTCCAGGGGGCCTAAAAGTTAGATAGTGGCGTATTAATTTCTTTTTCTTTTGTTTATTTTTATTTTGTAATTGCGGCACCTCGCCGAGGTCCCTCGGCAAAGACAACATCGGCGACAACCTTAAGAGCGGCGACAACGGCAGGGTATGGCACGCCGTTTTACTTTTTAATAGCATAAATAAAATTCTACTCGATATAAGAGTTTCAAAAAATAATTGTCTTCAGAAAAATTCCGATTCTTACTAATGAATTAAAATTATGTCGAACATAATAAAAATTGGATGAATTAAAAATATGTCGGCACATACAAATAATTCCGAATTTTTATTATGTATACACATAATTTTAATTTATTGAATTATTATTATGTCGAGGCAAAAATTTAATAAACTGGATTAATATTATGTCACACCATAATAATTATACAACGAATTAAAATTATGTCTGGAAATAAAAATAATTCCGAAATTTTATTATGTTCCAATATAATTTTAATTCATCGAATTATTATTATGTTGCGACATAAAAGCAATTCCTTTTTATTATGTTTTGGCATAATTATAATACATTCAATTTTAAATTTATCAAATTGAAATATGGCTATCGTTAAAAATAATTCCGAACATTAATTATGTCTCGACAAAATTTTAAATGGATGAAATAAAATTATGTCAAAACAAAAATAATACTGAATTTTTATTATGTCTCAACTTAATTTTAATTCATCCAATTATCATTATCTCGGGACATAATTAAAATTGAAAATTAAAATTATGTTCTGACATAATTTTAATGCATTGAATTAAAATTATGTATAAACATAAAATTTTTTAAATTCTGAATTTTAATTATGTCCCGACATAATTTTAATTCGTGGAATTATTATTATGTCGCGACATAAAAGTAATTCCGAAATTTTATTATGTCTAGACATAACAGTAATTCCAAATTTTTGTTATGTATTGACATAATTTTTAATTCATCGAATTATTATTATGTCGCGACAAAATAGTAACTACCGTATTCTTATTATGTCCTGACATAATAATAATTCAACGAATTAAAATTATGCCCGACATAATAATAATTCCACATTTTTATTATGTTCCGACATAATTTTAATTCAGTCTATTTTTATTATGTCACGACATAATTTTAATTTATCTAATTTTTATTATGTCGCGACTTAATTTAAATTCTGCCGCTAGCGAATTTAAGTTTTTAATACTTGCAACACTAAGATGGCGCCAATAAACAATTTAACGCCAATGAGAAACGCACGAACTACTGTCCACGTATGCCAGGTCGCCGATGACGGGACCCAAGCAATACGCTCCGTAGTTTCCGGTGTCTAGGTGTTCCAATTCCTCGAATTCGGTATCTGCGTGCCCCAGGTCGCCGATGAAGAGGTCCAGATGTTGCGCTCCGTAGTTTTCGGTGTCTAGGTGTTCCAATTTTTTGAACTCGGTATCTGCGTGCCCCAGGTCGCCGATGACGAGGTCCAGATAGTGCTCTCCGTAGTTTTCGGTGTCTAGATGTTCCAATTTTTTGAATTCGGTATTTGCGTGCCACCAGGTCGCCGATGACGAGGTCCAGATGGTGCTCTCCGTAGTTTTCAGTGTTTAGATGTAGTTTCGGTGTCGAGGTGTTTTAATCCCTCGAATTCGGTGTTTACGTGTGCCAGGTCGCTGATGACGAGGTCTAGCTAGTGCGCTCCGTAGTTTTCGGCGTTTAGATGTATTAATACTTTGAATTCGGTGTCTACGTATCCCAGGTCGCCGATGACGGGACCCAGACAGTGCGCTTCGTAGTTTTCGGTGTCTCGGTGCTCCAATTCCTCGAATTCGATGACTATACGTCCAAGATCACCGATGATAAGGTCCAGATAGTGCGCTTTATAATTTTCGGTGTCTAGATGTACTAATACTTTGAATCGGCGACCTGGGACACGTAGACATCCAATTCGACAGTATTAATACATCTAATACCAAAACTACGGAGCGCACTAGCTGGACCTCGTCATCAGCGACCTGGCTCACGTAAACACCGAATTCGAGGGATTAAAACACCTCGACAACCGAAAACTACATTTAAACACTGAAAACTACGGAGAGCACCATCTGGACCTCGTCATCGGCGACCTGGTGCACGCAGATACCGAATTCGAAAAATTGGAACATCTAGACACCGAAAACTACGGAGAGCACTATCTGGACCTCGTCATCGGCGACCTGGGGCACGCAGATACCGAATTCGAGGAATTGGAACACCTAGACACCGAAAACTACGGAGCGCAACATCTGGCCCTCGTCATCGGCGACCTAGGGCACGCAGATACCGAATTCGAAGAATTGGAATACCTAGACACCGGAACTACGGAGCGCATTGCTTGGGTCCCGTCATCGGCGACCTGGCATACGTGGACAGTAGTTCGTGCGTTCTTAATGGCGTTAAATTGTTTATTGGCGCCATCTTAGTGTTGCAAGTATTAAGAACTTAAATTTGCTAGCGGCAAAATTAAAATTAAGTCGCGACATAATAAAATTGGATGAATTAAAATTATGTCGTGACATAATAAAAATAGACTGAATTAAAATTATGTCGGGACATAATAAAAATGTGGAATTATTATTATGTAGGGCATAATTTTAATTTATTGAATATTTATTATGTCAGGACATAATAAGAATACGGTAGTTAATATTTTGTCGCGACATAATAATAATTCGATAAATTAAAATTATGTCAATACATAACAAAATTTGGAATTATTTTTATGTCTAGACATAATAAAATTTCGGAATTACTTTTATGTCGCGACATAATAATAATTCCACGAATTAAAATTATATCGGAACATAATTAAAATTCAGAATACTTTAATTTATGTTGCGACATAATAATTCCTCAAATTAAAATATGTCAGTATAATTAAAATTCAAAATCTAAGCAATTATGTATTTATATATAATTTTTAAATCGTTGAATTAAAATTATGTCCTAACATAATAATAATTGTAGGAATAAAAATTATGTCCTAATATAATAAAAATTTGGTATTATTTTTATACATGTGTGTGTGTTGTATTTTAACATAATTTTAATTCAGCAAGTTTAATTATGTCAGAATGCAGAATACCAATCCGGAAATATTTTTATATCTAGACATAATTTTTATTCAGAAAATTATTATTATGTGAAAACATAAATTTAATTTATCGAGTTACTGGACTCAACATAATAATAATTTTAACAAATTACAATTTATCTAGACCTTTTTCAAGCTTTGAATAAGAAAGTGGGTAATATGGAAATAGTCTTCTAAAACTAATGTGAATAAATTTTGTCTCTTACTAAAGTATTTTCATAAAGTATTTACTTAATAGTATTTCATAATGCAATACAAAAATAAATTGCATCTAAATTAAAAAAGTTGATGTCATAATAAAAATTGACACGCTTAAATTTGCGACAGAATGAATACTGTAAAATTTTAAAATATGATTTTATTTTGTACATTTTAATAATGCACAATTTTAATGTATTCCTATGAAATTGCATTCAATTTTCAAAATTTTGCAAAGTGAGAGAATATATTATGTTGAGACATATAAAAATGCATTATATTTATATCTTCACATAAGAATAATGCTACATTTCTCTACGGCACGCTGTTTTACTTTTCAATAGTATAAATAATATTCTACTAGATAGAGAAGATTCAAAAAATAATTGTCTTCAGAAAAATTGCGATTTTACTAATAAATTACAATTATGTCAAACATAATAAAAAATTGAATGAATTAAAATTATGTCGGCACATAATAAAAATTTGGAATTATTTTATGTCCCAACATAATTTTAATTTCACGAATTAAAATTATGCCTGGACATAAAAATAATTCCGAATAATTTTTATCGTGTCCCGACATAATTTTAATTCATCCAATTTTTATTTTGTTGTTTTATTTTAATTCATTAAATTAAAATTATGTAGCGACATAATTATTATTGGATGAATTAAAATTATGTCGATAAATAAAAATAATTCCGAATTTGTATTGTCACAACATAATTTTAATTTATTCAATTTTTATTATGTCGCGACATAATTTTAATTCTGCCGTTAGCGAATTTAAGTATTCCTAATACTTTGCAACATTAAGATGGCGCCAATAAACAATATTAACGCCAATGAGAAACGCACGAACTACTGTCCACGTATTTCAGGTCGCCGATGACGGGACCCAAGCAATGCGCTACGTAGTTTCTCGGTGTCTAGGTGTTCCCAATTTCCCCGAATTCGGTATCTTGCGTGTCCCTAGGTCGCCGATGACGAGGTCCAGATGTTGCGCTCCGTAGTTTCCGGTGTCCTAGGTGTTCCAATTCCTCGAATTCGGTATCTGCGTGCCCCAGGTCGACGATGACGAGGTCCAGATAGTGCTCTCCGTAGTTTTCAGTGTTTAGATGTAGTTTTCGGTGTCTAGGTGTTTTAATCCCTCGAATTAAGTGTCTACGTGTGCCAGGTCGCTGATGACGAGGTCCAGCTAGTGCGCTCCTTAGGTTTTTGGTATTAGATGTATTAATAATTCGAATTGGATGTCTACGTGTCCCCAGGTCGCCGATTCAAAGTATTAGTAGTACATCTAGACACCGAAAATTATGGAGCGCACTATCTGGACCTTATCATCGGTGATCTGGGACGCATAGTCATCGAATTCGAGGAATTGGACACCCGAGACACCGAAAACTACGGAGCGCACTGTCTGGGTCCAGTCACGGCGACCTGGGATACGTAGACACCGAATTCAAAGTATTAATACATCTAAACGCCGAAACTACGGAGCGCACTATCTGGACCTCGTCATCGGCGACCTGAGACGGCATAGTCTCGAATTTGATGAATTGGAACACCTAGACACCGAAACTACGGAGCGCAACATCTGGACCTCGTCATCGGCGACCTAAGGGCACGCAGATACCGAATTCGAGTATTGGGAATACCTAGACACCGGAAACTACGGAGCGCATTGCTTGGGTCCCGTCATCGGCGACCTGGAAAGACGTGGACAGTAGTTCGTGCGTTTCTCATTGGCGTTAAATTGTTTATGGCGCCATCCGTAGGTTGCAAGTATTAAGAACTTAAATTCGCTAGCGGCAGAATTAAAATTATGTCGCGACATAATAAAAATTAAATGAATTAAAATTATGTCGTGACATAATAAAATTTGGAATTATTATTAGGTCGGGACTAATAAAAATTCAGAATTATTTTTATGTATCGACCATAATGTTTAATTCATCCAATTATCTTATGTTGCTACATAATTTTAATTCATCAAATTAAAATTATGTGGCGACATAATAATACTTTGTATAAATTAAGATTATGTCGGGATATAATAAAAATTATTTGGAATTATTTTTATGTCCAGACATAATTTTAATTCGTGAAATTAAATTATGGTGTGACAAAAATAATTCCGAATTTTTATTGTGTCACGACATAATTTTAATTCATTCAATTTTTATTATGATTGACATAATTTTAATTCATTAGTAAGAATCGCAATTTTTCTGAAGACAATTATTTTTTGAAACTTTTATATCAAGTAGAATATTATTTATATATTGAAAAGGAAAACGGCGTGCCATATTTTTCCTATCTTCTCCTATGCTTTTAGAATTAAATTTTTGTCGCAACATAATTTTAAATAATTATTTTTATGTTTGGACATAATAATAATATTTCCAAAACATTTTGCTCTTTATTTTAAATCGGAGAATTAGTTTTTATTGTACATAAAAAATTTATGCTATTAAAAAGTAAAACGGCATGCCATAGCAGGGAGAGGAAGCAGGGCGAGGGGCGGAAAACGCGCCGGAGCTCAGGAATGCGGCGCTTGAGGATCGTCGCGGGCCACGCGGAGGGGAGCGCGGAGGAAGCTTCGACCGCGTGATCCTGGCATGCGGACAGGAACGGCCCCAGGCACTCCGAACGCGGGAGGACGGAGCAACCCCGCCGCGATTGCATTGCGCCGTGAAGCGGCGTAATCACTGCAACGACTACGACGCCGACCCGGGAGACACGGAGAAGGGCGTCCCTGCGGCGGAGATACCGCGAAGCAGACCGGGGCATACGACCCCGAATACCGATCGCGCTACCAGAATTATCGCGGGGCCGCGAGGCGCCCCGAATAGGATCACGCGAGACGGCGTCACGCGACGTATCGCGGCGTACTTGCGGGATCATCCCCTGATTGGCCCGCGCTATCGCGCCACAAACGTACGCACCCCCAGGGAGGGGCGCGACGTCGATCCGCCATCGAGCGGTCGGCAGGTCGATCTCTTTCGGTTCACCCCCTCGCCGAGTTAAGACGTGTGTTCTCGAGATTGCCTGCCGCGAGAAAGATTCAGAGTGTGTGAGGCGAGGAAGACATCCCGTGGAGGATATCCGGTCGAAGGAGCCAGATCAGTGTTGCTAGATGGGCCGCTTTTATTGCGCATGCGTACTGAATAGAGGCTTCAGTAAAGTATTACAATCATAAGAAAGGGGGCACTATTGGAGCCCTTATTTCAACATTAGAAATAATAAAGAATTTTTTGAAAGATTATTAAGAAATATTGTGTGCAATATGTGTGTGTGTGTGTGTGTGTGTGTGTGTGTGTGTGTGTGTGTGTGTGTGCGTGCGTGCGTGCGTGCGTGCGTGCGTGCGCGCGCGCGCGCGCGTGCGTGGCTGGGGATGACGTGCATGCGAATGTATATGTATGCAATTATCCAAAGTTAAACAATTAATTAGAAATATTTGTATAAAAAATAAGCAAAATGGAAAAAAGGAAAAGATATAATAAAGAAATAAGTAATAAAATACATTTTTAAGAGTAAATCAAAATAAAATATTTTATTTGGCAGAAATCAAAGAATACCAACATTTGTTGCAAGGGTAAGGAAAACTGCCAAAAACTTACCAGTATTCATGAAAGTACATATCTTTACAAAATAAAAAGTATTCATTTTTTATGTAATATATAGTCAATAATGTAGATATACATAAATCCAGCAAGTAGTGAACATTGTACATTATACAATATTAAAATATTAACCCTAACGTTAATCGAAATAAAAAGTAAATGATTAAATAAATAATAAAAAAATAAAATAAAAAAGAATCTGTATCATTATTATAACAAAAAAAATTTTTAAAACTAAACTGTTCACTTTTTCTCCGTTTGTGACATTTCAAACACCCATAACTATAAAATAAAATCTGAAACTGGTGAAAACAATGGTTAATAATAATAATAACTAGCATGCATAAAAATAAGCGTACAAGTATAAAATAAAAAGTGCAAATAAATAAAAACATTACAGAAAAAATTACAACTAAATTACCATCAGATATGTAAACGGCATTATTATATAAATTTTCTGCGTTATGTAATTCTAAATGTCTGGGCCCAACTTCAAAATTAATACATTAATACCTTGAGTTTGGAAACTTGACCGAGTAATGCAAATTGCGGAAACTGTATCATTTGATAATCGATTCCGTTTCTTATTTTTTACATCCGAAACTATTGAAAAAATTCGTTCAGCTTCGGCATTTGAATGTGGAAGACTATGGGTGCGTTCCGAGTTACGCATGAAGCGCGTAGACTGCATAGAAAGTCGTTCCGATTTAGCCAATGCGCGCATTGGGAGCGCTTTGATAATGCTAAGGATTCCCTAGATTGTACTAAACGTCCTGAATTCTTAGCACTCCTCCCAGCGCATTGACTGCTTCTATTTCGACTTGAGGCAGTTGATGCGTTTGATGCGTTTATGCGGTCTATGCGCTTCTTGTGTAATTCGGAACGAACAACAGATGAGTCAGCCATGGGATTCGTATGATGTTAACCAACACTTTTTAAAAAAAATTAGGTGTGAAATCGATTGTATTTCGTTTGTAGATTATTGTAATGCATTAATTTTCGTTTGTTAGTTTATAATTAATTTTTAATAATTATTTATGGACCATAAAACTAGCCATGTATTATGTAATTAAAAAAAAAATAGGTCTGAATTTATTGTATTTCGTTTTTGTAGGGTTTTTGTAGTGCATCCATTTTTTTGTTTTGTGTTATCAATTAATTTTTAAATTAAATGTTTAAAGTGTCAGTCGTCGGCTAACATAATATGTGATACATCAACTATTATAAAATAACAAAAGCTCTTTTGTAGTTAATTGTA
>JASTWR010002194.1:0-24787 GCA_030770355.1 Harpagoxenus sublaevis
AGACGTTGAGTTCTGCTTACGCGCTATTTGTATACAAATTCCAGCAGCCGGACCTCGGCGCTCGCTTTGTAATACGCGACGCCATAACCGAATGGCGTCGCAGAAAAAGTAATATCCCTTAGACGTTGCGTTCTGCTACGCACTATTTTGCCTACAACGTCTAGCAGCCTGATCTCGGCGCTCGCAAAATAATACGCACCGCTATAACCGAATGGTGCCGTGAAATATGCCTCGATAAACAATAAAGAGGACACCATAGGACACCGCGACGTTATAACCGAGCAACGTCGTAAAACATGTCCCGAAACGTTAACCGAAACCTTCGATAAACAAGTTTTCCTAGAAAAAATGATGAAACAATACACCGCGACGCCATAATCGAATGGCACCGTGAAACATGCCTCGAAACGTTAACCGAAACCCCTCCGGTAAACAAGTTTTCCTAGAAAAAATAATTATCATGACCGCGACACCGCGACGGTTAAATCATCGAGACAAACATTTTTTATCTCCGATATTTAATCGTGGATATTGTTTACATATTTAATTCCGCCTGAACAATGCATTCGCTTCGCATTAAGCGACGTCATAACCGAATGATTGCAGTGAAACATGTCCCAACACGTTCGCTCAAAACCTTGATAAACACCTTTTCTCAGAATACGTTCTAGAAGCATTAATCCCCTACCACGTCATAATTTTAAAAAAAGGGGTAGGGTGTTTTCGCGTATACGCTCCGTTAATTTTATGCGAACGGTCAGTCTTGTACAAACGGTCGACTTGCCATAACCGAGATTGAAAAAATGTACTCCCGCTGTGGGAAACAAACAGTGGTGGTGGTGCAAGCATAAATTATTACGTGCCGCTTCCCGAAGCTGCTACTCCATCGAATGCGAACAAGTAAGTTTCCTTTCATTTATAGAGTATCCTATTTTATAATTTTTCCAATTTTCTTATTTTAAGACTTATTCTGTTCTTTTTTTCTACAGCACTTCGTTGGAGCGTCGTGCGGTGCGTCTATTCAACAGACGATACGCATTGACACCTACTGCTTACAAATATTTGGAAATTGGGGTCAGTGTCAGTCTGAAACCTCCACACGAATCCTCCTTTGTCGAATTGGTTCTTGGCGACAACCGAGGAAATAAATCGCGATGTCTTCTTGGACGTGGAAGAAGATCATCGATAGACGCACGGATTTCGAGCGACTCGTGCGGTCAGCTGTCGGTCATACGCTGACTATTCCGGCTCTTCCATCAGACAACCTACTATTCGAAGTTGTGCAAATGCGTGACGATAAACTTGTAAAATTGTCGTCGGGGCAATACTTCGTTGTACATGAAACCTGCAACTATTATGTTTTCTTCGAACTCGAACAATGCGTTGAGTTGGTATGCTTCCATCTATATGAGTGTGCGAGAGAGGTAGATAAGAGCCTCCGCGAGTTGGGAAGTCTTCTACGAACAAATTGTATTACTGAAAAATGCGACGCCCGTGCGTTTCTTGCGCAGCCATAACTATCACGATCTAACGTCAATTGTAGATTGTGAACTCATAGCGTATGCTATGGATGCAATTATGTGTGCTACATCGAAAGATAAATCTTTTGATGTAGTAGATCTACATGAACAAATGTATAACGTATATGTACATTACAATGTTTTATTTTATATCTCCTTTCCCAGCCACTTCGCATGAATATATATGTAACAGAAAAATAAAGCCTTTCTTCAGGTCACGACGTACGACTTTATTTTCCACTCGAGCGATATACGCAACGTTCGCCTGAACATCGGCGCTCGCTTCTGTAGTGCGAGACGCGATTTGTTTACGAGCGTGAAAGATGAACCGATATGCCCGTCCTAAACTACGATATTTGACTCTTCGTAGAAAGAATCACCGGCGCCATTCGGTTATGGTGTCTCGTGTTTACAGATCGAGCGAGCGTTCTAGCGGGTTTCTTGCCGCAGTTACGCCTCAGTCTGCAACTGTCGCTCGCCGGTTTATACGCAAGTCGTTCGCGGTGACAGTTTTTAAATTTTTTTTAGTCATCAGTTTTTGTTTGTGTGTGTGTGTGTGTGTGTGCGTGTGTGTGTATGTGTGGCATGGTGGTGGTGGTGGACGCGGCTGGGGTGAACTAGGCTGTCGACGATTACTCCGGGAAATTTCTACTATTGCTCGAGCGTCACTCCGTCGGGCGCGGACACGGGCATCCCCCCCCCAAATTAAAGGGTAAAAGCGAACGCGAACGCGAACGCGGGCGGCGCGGCGGCGGCGGGCGGGCGGCGCGGGCGGGCGGCGCGGCGGCGGCGGCGGCGCGGCGGCGGCGGCGGCGCGGCGGCGGCGGCGGCGGCGCGGCGGCGGGCGGCGGCGGCGCGGCGGGCGGCGGCGGCGGCGGCTGCGCGGGCGGCGGCGGCGGCGGCGGCGGCGGCGGCGCGGCGGCGGCGGCTGGCGGCGGCGGCGGCGGCGGCGGCGCGGCGGCGGCGGCGGCGGCGGCGGCGGGCCCTACCCCTAACGCGGTACACCTCCCCCGCGCGGACCCTACGCGACACCCCTCCCCCCGCGCGGACCCTACGCGGCACCCCTCTCCCCCGCGGACCCTACGCGACACCCTCCCCCGCGCGGACCCTACGCGGCACCCCTCCCCCGCGCGGACCCTACGCGGCACCCCTCCCCCGCGCGGACCCTACGCGACTCTAACGCGGCACCCCTCCCCCCGCGTCACGTCAACACCCCTCACCCTCCTTTGTAATATGAGACGCCGCCTGTGCCGTCGTCCACCTCGCCCTCGGTTCCCCCCCCCCCCCCCGCCCCTCACCCCCCCCTCATTGCCCCATGGGTCGGAACCGGGATACTATCCCTACTCCCGTCTTAATCAATCGTATATACACGATATAATATATATCGTTATTTATGGTAATAATTTTGCCGCATGCATTAATACGGATATATAAGAATAAAATGATAGACATCTCATCGATATTTATACGACTTAACCGAACCGATACATCTATCGTTTCTTATCACAATTATCTGACATACAACTTATCATCTTCTTTACGACAGCAAATCGGTTCGTTTTCTATCGTATATCAATGATATAAATTGAATCGTTTGAAAGCCCTCTACTTTGCATATGTTTTTATAAGGTTAAAACGATAGACATCTCGTCGATATTTATACGACTTAACCGAACCGATACATCTATCGTTTCTTATCAGAATTATCTGACATACAACTTATCATCTTCTTTACGACAGCAAATCGGTTCGTTTTCTATCGTATATCAATGATATAAATTGAATCGTTTGAAAGCCCTCTACTTTGCATATGTTTTTATAAGTTTAAAACGATAGACATCTCGTCGATATTTATACAACTTAACCGAACCGACACATCTATCGTTTCTTATCAGGATTTTCCGACGTACAACTATCATCTTCTGTACGGCAGCAAATCAATTCGTTTTCTATCGTATATCAATGATATAAATTGAATCGTTTGAAAGCCAAGTATCCCAGAATCTCAAGCCAGAATCCCAAGTATTTTGTAACGTGAGTTTCTAATAGAATATAGTAAATAAACTCCTTACAGAAAAGTATTACTGGTTGGTCAGTAATTTATTACTGAGTCTAGTGATTTTTTACTAACGATTAGTATTTTATTCTTGTATTTAGTCAGTATTTTAACTACTGGCAAATGAGTAATATCTAGTAGTATTAGTAGTTCTTCCGGGATTCGAAGTACTGATACAAGTACTGCAGTATTTGCTTATATAGTAAAAAAGTACTGAAGTATTAGAGATTCTAGTAGTTGAGCTTAGACGTGAAGTACTGATAGAATGAGTAAGTAGTTTTCCTAGTAATTCATTACTTGGTCTAGTACTTAAGTACTGGTATAGATGAGATTCAACACTGAGGCGGCAAACGCCTGAAGTACTGAATTCATATAATTCATTTAAGGATCGACAGGAGTCATTTATTACTAGAATCGTAAAATCCGTATTATGGCATAAATTATTCACTTACAATAATGATTTAAAAAAACATTTATTTAACATTTATTCAACATTAATTTAATATTTGTGTTATATTGATTAATTATTTGCAATAATGATTTTAAAAAACATTTATTTAACATTTATTAAACATTAATTTAATATTTATTTTATATTAATTATTCATTTGCAATAATAATTTTAAAAAACATGTATTTAACATTTATTAAACATTATTTAATATTTATTTTACATAAATTATTCAAACACGATAAAACACATTTACTTCGCCAGCGTATAAGAAATTTAATTTGATAAATTATTCATTTACAATAATTATTTTAAAAAACATTTATTTAACATTTATTCGGCAATAATATAATATTTATGTAATATTGATTATTTATTTGTAACAATAATTTGAAAAAACATTTATTTAACATTTATTTGACATTAATTTAATATTTGTTTTATATTAATTATTTATTTGCAATAATGATTTAAAGAAAACGTATATTTAACATTTATTTGACATTAATTTAATATTTATTTTACAATAATTATTTATTTACTATAATAATTTTAAAGAACATTTATTTAATATTAATATTTTATAAACGGCAGCCAAGGGCGTAGGCCTCATTTGTATTTCGCGGTTAAGATGGTTAAGATGGCGTGCGCGGCGGCAACGCCCATTGGCTAGAGACGTTGGTGGCGCTCAGCCCCGGGATTCTGTAACTCCTTAACGACAGTTTCGGTATCGTTGCGCAGGTATTATATATGGTAAAAAAGCTGCGCAACGATCCGACAACTGTCGCTAAGGAGTTACAGAATCCCGGGGCAGGTAGCGCGCGCGGTCGAGATGGCGTACGCGACGGCAACGCCCATTGGCGAAGGCCGATGATTGGAACAGCGATCGGGCCGGCGCGGGCTTCGCTCTCGTTCGGCAACAACAGTGTATTCACGACCACCGACCAGGTCGCGCAGAACTAAGGAGCTGAATAAAGTCCTCGCGCTTAAGTTGTGCGTTCAATTATTACTACGTCCCCGTGGAATCCTTTCTGGCTGCCCTCAATCCTGACACCAAGCCCGCTAACCTCGATTCGAGAGGGCTTTCCTTACAGCTCAGAAGTGGGATACATCCGCGGACGTCGACTCAGTAATTCATACGAGCTCGAGTCTTCTTACGGAGAGGTGCGCGTGCGCGTTTGCTCTACCGTTGACTCTCAGTTCGGTAACGGTTTCACCGCCGTAGCAAGTGGTAACCGGTTGGAACGCGTCACGACTTCGCCACATCGAGGTATTCGTGCTGACTTTGGAACTTCTTACGGAGAGGTATGCGAGTGCGCGTCGCTCTGCCGTTGTTCCTGCAGTCTCGCATCGTCGTTCACGGCTCAGTTCTATTGTAGTGCGTTGACCGGGTCGTCTCATTGCAAAAGTGGTCCGTCGGTCGTTTCCGGTCTGTGGAAACATTAGTTTTTCGAGACTTTTGACGTAATTGAGTGCGCGAGGGAAGCGCGCCATATCGCCGTTCCCGCGTTTTTACGCTTTGTTATCCGCCATCTTGGTGGTCGGGTGTAACCGACACGGACAGGTTCAGACAAGTTACGGCGCGCGAGACTTGTGATCGTTCAGCAAAATGGCTTCGCGTGAGCAGTTTGAGGCATACACCCTGCCACGACTGCAACAAGAGCTTCAAGAACAGGGGGTTACGGATATCCCTGATGATCGATGGAAGTGTATAGATAAACTAATAACGGCGCTGGGAGAAAGAATACCAGACACGGTTGAGCAAGCTCGACAGTTCGGTGGAAGATTCGAGATGGACGCGCGCGAGCGGTGGGAAGCTCTTACGCTGCCTCAAATTCAAGAAGAGCTGCGTAGTCAGGGGTTGCAAAACGTGCCCGACAATCATGGTCGATGCATGGATCTACTCATCGACTTGGCGGGAAGAAGAAACTGGGAGGTATCAGCTGCTGTAGAAATAGAGCAAGCCTTCGGTCCTTCCACACCGGCTGCTCATGCATCAACGCCACTGTTAGGCTTTACGCAGGCGGAACAAACAAATCCTCCGGTAACGGCCCAGCTAAGTTCGAACAGGGATCCGGTTATTGCTCAATTATGCGATTTGGTTGCGGCACAAATGAGAATGCAACAACAGCGAGACAGGCTTCATCAGGAAAATTTAAACCGGTTGCTTTCTTGCATAGAGAATGACCGTCGTCGACATCCAGCAAATGAAACGCCGCGAAGTTTTAATTCCCAGGCATCAGAGTTTTCGTCAGCAACAACAAACGCTTCCAAATTTCTCTTGTCGCAGATACCCCGGTTCGGAGGCACCGAGCAAGAAAACGTGGAGCTCTGGATTGAGAAAATCGAAGGCATTGCCGAAATTCACGAGCTGCCGCCTGTTGCAATGCTGTCAGCGGCTACGTCGAAATTGGACGCAGTGGCTCGCAAGTGGTTTGACCTGAGTTCAGGCAGCGTAGTCAGGTCCTGTCCGGACTTCAAGACGGCTATTGTTCGACGCTTCAAAAGAAGAATCCTTTTTGGCAACGTAATGAAGAAGGTGGAGGAGCGGAAATGGCTTTTCTCCAGAGAAAGCTTCCAGGAGTACGCAATGGAGAAGATAGCCATGCTGCAATGCCTACGGCTGCCAGAAGATAGTGTTATTCACTGCCTTATCGACGGAATTACCAATGTCGCCATCAAGAGCACAGCGGCATCACTGGACATCGAGACAGTGGACGACTTCCTGGAGAAGATGCATCATATCACCACGACATGTAGTGTAAGAAGATCACCCGTAGCAAAACCAAAATTTGAGAAGTCTAGGCAGGAAGAGGGTACTCCTAAGAAAGCTGATCGTCACGCGAAGACGCCGGAGGACGCCTTTTGTGTTTATTGCCGGGCGAAAGGGCACACGAGAGACGAGTGTTCGAAGCTCAAGAAGAAGGAGCCTTCGTCAAAGACCAGTGCCACATCAGCTGCCACTTCCCAGGTTTCGGCGGTGATGGAGCTACCAGACGAGGAGGAGTCTTCATCAGATTGCGTTGCGTTAGTGGAGAGCAAACCATGTAAGAAGGTTGTTACGAATAGCCCGTTGATCGAGGTAACAGAATTAAATGGCCTTATTTGTAACTTTGTCGCATTACTGGACACGGGTAGTCCCATCTCATTCGTAAATCCGACTGTTTATAAAAAATTTCTTGCGGATGCGGGATCGGTTGAAGTTCCTAAGCGTGCGTATAAAGCAGTAAATAACATTCCTATTAAAGTTTCTAAAGTAATTAATACTTCGCTTAGGTTAAAAGCTATACCGGATTTTTCGGCTACTGTACAGCTTCATGTATTGAGCGATAAATTGTCAGTAGCAGACATTATCATTGGTCGCGACTTTATTGAAAATCATAAAATCACGGTGATAATCAATCCGTCTTCCGAAGACGTAAATGATAGACTCAGACTATTCTCTGAGATAGCTGCAGCGGAGATTATTGACGATCCACCTAATCAATGGGACGATATACAAATAGATTTTGAGCAGTCTGTAAAGGATCGATTAATTGAAGTTGTGCAAGAGGTCGAGAACTCTGATATTCCCTTGATAAAAGATAATCATTCGGTTAAAGTTAGGCTAAAAGAGGAATCTATCTATGCCTTCGCACCGAGACGTTTTGCATGGGCGGAACGCCTGCAGTTGCGTGAGATTGTTGATGATCTGTTGAAAAGAGGAATTATAAAGGAAAGCACTTCGCCTTATTGTGCTCGGGTAATATTGGTAAAAAAGAAAGATAGTTCGTCAAGGCTGTGCATCGATCTTAGACCGTTAAACGAGAAGGTAATAAAGCAGAAAAGTCCGTTTCCTATCATTGAGGATCATCTCACTCAGTTGAAGGGTAAATCGGTTTACACCCTATTAGATTTAAAGGATGGATTCCATCAATTAGATGTCCATCCCGACAGTACAAAATTTTTTGCTTTTGCTACACCCGATGGGCAGTACGAGTTCGTCAAGGTTCCTTTTGGGTTTTGTGACGGCCCAGCGGAATTCCAAAATAGACTTTAAAAAGTTTTGAAGGAAATGGCAGACCAAATATTAATGTATATGGATGACATTTTAATCGCTACTACGACTGTTGAGGAAAATATTAAAATTCTCAGGCGAGTTTTAATCGCGCTAAAAAGTTACGGTTTTGCATTAAACTATAAGAAATGTAAATTTTTAAGAAAACATATAGAATATTTGGGATATGAAATTTCACCGAAGGGTATCACACTAAGTGCACGGCACACGGAAGCTATTAGAAAATTTCCTCAGCCTAGAAAACTAGTTGAGTTGCAGAGATTTCTAGGTCTCACTAATTATTTTCGTAAATTTATTAAGGATTACGCAACTATAGTCTATCCTCTGTAAAAACTTCTGCGGAAAAATATAAATTTTGAATTTGACTATCAATGCCTCACAGCCTTCAATAAGCTGAAGGATCTACTCACAGCATACCCGGTTTTACGGCTCTATAACCCGTTAGCTCCGACAGAGTTACATACAGATGCGAGCGCTGTTGCAATCGCAGGTATCTTGCTTCAGAAACAAGAATCAGGACAATGGGGCCCAGTGGCTTTTTTCAGTCAGACTACGAACGACGCTGAATCCCGTTATCACAGTTTCGAACTGGAAACACTAGCGGTACTTAGATCAATTGAAAGATTCCATATTTATTTATATGGGTTAGAGTTCACGGTGGTCACAGATTGCCACGCTTTAGTTTTCGCGGTCGAGAAAGCGTATCTTAACCCTCGCATCGCGAGATGGACACTTAAGCTTCAGAATTACCAATTCAGGGTTATCCATAGGGAAGGTCGCCGCATGGCGCATGTAGACGCGCTAAACCGTATTGTAGCTCTTACCGAGTCATTTCCTCTAGAAAAGGAATTACAATTTAAACAATTGCGGGATGCAAGGATTAAGTCAATTGCAGAGTCCCTAGAGGTACGGGACGATGACAAATTTGAACTCATAGAGGGACTTGTATTTAGAAGGTATACCGGTAAATCCTTATTCGTTATTCCAGATTCCATGATTACGAACATCATTCGAATATATCATGATAACATGTCTCATTGTGGGCTGGACAAAACAGTGCAGGGTATCCTTTCAAACTATTGGTTTCCGTCGCTTCGCAGAAAGGTACAGGCGTACATTGAAAATTGCTTAACGTGCCTTATAGCTGGTTCTTCAACTAATAGTCGTGAGGGCGAGCTTCAGGTTACGGATACTCCTAAATGTCCATTGCAAATACTACACATTGACCATTTTGGTCCTATTAATCAATCGGAAGAAGGGAATAAGCATATTTTCTTGGTAATCGACGCGTTTTCACGTTTTACATGGCTTTTTGCAACTAAGTCGACTGGCACTAAGGAGGCCGTGAAACATTTGACCAGCATTTTTAACGTTTTCGGGAATCCACATACAATAATTTCGGATAGAGGTACAGCCTTTACGTCCCAAGAATTTAGTTCTTTTATACAACAAAGAAAAATAATTCATCATTTAATCGCTGTCGCGGCTCCATGGGCTAATGGAATGGTGGAACGCATAAATAGATTCCTGAAATCTTCCCTGCGTAAAATTGTAGACGATCTACAACTATGGGATCAGCATTTAAGTGCGGTGCAATATACCATTAATAATACGTTTCATGCAGCATTAAAAGCTACACCTTCAAGAATTCTTCTTGGATACGAGTTAAAAAATCATCCCGATATAGAGTTGATTAATTTTCTCAGATCTGTAGCAAAATCTGACTTAGAGTTAGAAGAAGATCGCGAAGCTAGACGTACGTTAGCTATAGAGGCGACTAATAGTATTAAGAATTACAACAAGATGTACTACGATGAAAAGCATAAGAGACCGTCCAAATATAACGAAGGCGATTACGTTCTTATTAGAGATACTACTTTAAAACCCGGTGAAGAAACGAAGCTTAAGCCACTATACAAAGGTCCTTATTTAATAGCAAAAGTGCTTAACAAAAATCGTTACGTAATTACTGATATTCCAGGTTTTAACATTACACAGAAACCATATAACTCTATTTTGTCTCCGGACAGAATAAAACCTTGGGTAAAATCATTAGAAAAAGAAAAACCTTAAGTCTCTTTTCTTCTCACAATTAATCTTGAATTAAGTACTATTTTTTTTTTAAATAAGACTGAGTAAGGTTAAGTTCATTATAGATCATAAATCATAACAGGTGGCTATAATTATTTACCAAAGAATGCCATGTCTTTAATTATTATTATTATATATTTTTCTTCTTTCTCTTTTTTTTTATTTTTTTTATTTTTTTGTTGTGGCTATAATAATCTGCGAATACCTAATATAAATGCCATCCCTGATCTGTCTGACTTAGATTATAAGTATATCCGCAATATAATAAATATCACAAATGTTTTCAGATTCATGTATGCGTTATCAGATTATAATATATGTTTTATGCAATGCTGAGCATTCGGGTCGCATGCCACGTCAGGATTGGCCGAGCTGTAAACGGCAGCCAAGGGCGTAGGCCTCATTTGTATTTTGCGCGGTTAAGATGGCGTGCGCGGCGGCAACGCCCATTGGCTAGAGACGTTGGTGGCGCTCAGGTAGCGCGCGCGGTCGAGATGGCGTACGCGACGGCAACGCCCATTGGCGAAGGCCGATGATTGGAACAGCGATCGGGCCGGCGCGGGCTTCGCTCTCGTTCGGCAACAACAGTGTATTCACGACCACCGACCAGGTCGCGCAGAACTAAGGAGCTGAATAAAGTCCTCGCGCTTAAGTTGTGCGTTCAATTATTACTACGTCCCCGTGGAATCCTTTCTGGCTGCCCTCAATCCTGACACCAAGCCCGCTAACCTCGATTCGAGAGGGCTTTCCTTACAATTTACTTAAAATATTATTTAACAATAGCTATTTAATTATAAGAAATCATCATTTTTCTGTTATCTCGTTTTGCTCTATAAATTATGTGGCGGTAGGGGCCTATTGCACAATAATTTACAAGTTAATAATATTAGTGAAAGAGCTTTGTTTTTCACTAATATTATTAATTGGAAATTATTGTGCAATAGGCCCTTGCTGTCCGCTATGAACATATGACGGAGACCGTGCGGCGCGGCACGACAGCGTGGGCTTGCGCGCCGGGAATAGTACGGCTCGCGTTCAATATGCGGCGCATCGCCGAGCCCGTGACCCGTATTTAAGATTCAACATCGATCCCTATATATATGTAGAGAGATGTCTTCGCGAGGTTCTTCAGCGTTTGCAGGATTGTCAGTCAGAACGTGCTCACTCTCCGGGCCTCTGATAAGTGATGTAACCTTTTGAGGAGTATGCTTTCTTGCGGCCTCCGTTCATACCTGCATTAAAACCGATTATAAATAATATCATGTTCTGTAAAGTTTCATGACTATTTAATATGTATCCTGTAATTCAGTACTTTTCACAGCAAGCAGTTTCAGTAATTTTTCACCAGTACTCAATATCCAGTAATTCAAAACTAAGCATCAGTAGTTCTGTGTAACAAATTACTGCCAGTAATCCAGTACTGCCCAGTATTTCTGAAGTACCGGCCAAAATATTACTGCCAGTATTTACAATAATTTATTACTAAGTACTTTTAGTGCTTTTTTTATGTAAGGGACGATTCACTAACCATATTAAAAACGATAGAAACTGATGTGCAGCTGATAAGACATTTACGATAAGATTGTAAATAAACAATTCACTAACCATATTAAAAACGATAAAAAAATGATGTATAGCTGATAAGACATTTACGATAGGATCCCAAGTATTTTGTAACGTGAGTTTCTGATAGAGTACCGTAAATAAACGATTCACTAAGCATATTAAAAACGATAAATACTGATGTATAGCTGATAAAACATTTACGATAGGATCCCAAGTATTTTATAACGTGAATTTCTGATAGAGTACCGTAAATAAACGATTCATTAACCGTATTAAAAACGATAAGAAATTTTTTATCGTTTTCTATCGGAGATGGTTACAAGGGGGGTGCATCCGATTAATACTCGTCGTAATACGTTAGGTTATTACTGCACTTTGATTCAAGAATTAAAAAACCATCCCGATAAGTTCTTTAATTATACAAGAATGTCATTGGAACTATTTAATAAATTATTAAATAAAGTAACGCCACTTTTGGAAAAAATTAGCAATCGAGAAGCAATTTCGCCTGAGCATCGTTTAATCATAACATTAAGGTAAAAATGAAGAATTTATTAAAAATTTATTCTATTAATATGTTAAAATAATAATATATTTCTTCTGTAGATATCTGAGTACAGGAGATGAAATTTCATCGATTGCTTTACAGTTTCGTGTAGGTAAATCAACAGTTCATAACATAATTCATGAAACTACAACTGCAATAGCACACATATTAATACCTGAATATGTAAAGCCACCAAATGAAACACAATGGAAAGAAATAAGTAAAGGCTTCTATGAAGATTGGAATATGCCTAACTGCGTGGGAGCCGTTGACGGCAAACATGTTCAAATACAGGCTCCGCCAAACAGTGGTTCCATGTGTTTTAATTATAAAAAAACTTTCAGTACAGTTTTAATGGCAACCTGTGATCATGAATATAAATTTACATTATTTGACATTGGCGCATATGGAAGCGAGAGTGATGGGGGAATCTTTTCAAGATCATCTTTTGGACAAGCAATAGAGGAAGAAGCATTAAATTTACCTAAAGATGAAGTTTGCCTCCATAAATCAAACATAAAAAGTTATTATTTTTTTGTAGGAGATGAAGCATTTAAAATATCTTGTCGTATGATGAGACCTTATCCTGGCAAAAATCTTACAGTTACTACAAAGAATATTTAATTATAGATTATCCCGAGCTAGACGAGTAATAGAAAATGCTTTTGGCATTTTAGTTTCGCGCTGGCGAATATTTAAAAAAGGAATAAATAAGAATCTTAATAACGTTGACAAAATAATTGCAGCATGTGTAGCTCTTCATAATTTTATAATGGTAGAGGAAAAAAATGAGGAAAGAAATGGAAGACAATATTTACGCAGACAATTTATTGATGCAGAAAATAATGAAGTTTTTAAAGTACATCAATGTCAGAATATTGAAAGTGGATTAAGACCATTAGTAACAACACATTATCATAAATCTACTGCTGAGGCATACAACCAACGTAACAACATAAGTACTTGGATGATGAATGAAGGACAAGTGTCATGGCAGCTTGAATATATCTTTAGAGGACTACATGGAATTCACGAATAATATCTATATACTACTTGCAAAAGTAAAATGTAAGTTTTATTTATATTATAAGTCTTATCTTTATTTTTAATCATTAGAAGTCATGTGTTCCATTAAAACAGACATAAGTTTCGCGCGTAATTGTGATTTCTTTGGTTCTTTGGCAGCTTGTAATTCTATTAATACCATATTAGATATTGCGTGATCTCTCGTTTCACCTTCTTTGCCCACATATTTATCCGTTAGTTTTGTAAGAGAAGAAGTTGCTGTATGAAAAACTTGCACCAATTCATCATCTTTTTGTGTATTAGGTTTATGCAACCAAGTTGATTTTGGTGAAGGTGATAGCGATGGAGAAGATTGTATCAACTTTGGTGAAGGCGATGTAGAAGGTCGTGTTAAGTTTGAGGAAGGCGATGGAGAAGGTCGTATTAAGTTTGGTGAAGGCGATGGAGAAGGTCGTATTAAGTTTGGTGAAGGCGATGGAGAAGGTCGTATCAACTTTGGTGAAAGCGATGGAGAAGGTCGTATCAACTTTGGTGAAGGCGATGGAGAAGGTTGAATCAAATCTTTTGATAATATAGATCGTGAAACATCTTGTATCGTCGAACTGCATAATGATTGTTCTGAGGTGTTTAAGAATGTATTTGCTTCTGATAATAATGAATCCTGTAAAGAATTATTTTTTATATAAAAAAAATAATATTAAAATAAAATAATATATTACATTAATATTTTAATACATATATTACATTAGTTTTGTATCCAAATGTAGTCTTATTTGTATCCCATTCTGATGTTTTTTCTGCTTCAGTCTGCATAAATTATAACAAATGTATTTGTACTCCAATAAAAATAATAAAACTTATACTTATAAATTATCAATTGAGTTATCAATACTTACTAATTCATTAAAATCGAAAACCATGTTTTCTTCATCTTTTTTCTGTTCATCTGTGGTTGATTCTTCTAAGTTGATGATATTATTCAGAGAGAAGTTCGAAAATGTGCTGAAATATTACATAAAACACTAATTTAATTAAATTAAGATAATTAGTAATTGTAATCAAACATATACATATCATCTTAAAAACGCTATTTCGTAAAAATGTTCTAATATAATTTAAAGTAATCTAAAAATAATAATTAAAAATTTTAACTTTGCTTACTTTCTTCTACGCATATGTTCGCTCAAAAAAGTCATTGAGTCATATAATTTCCATTTTTTTCTTTGTACTCTTTGGCTTCCGCTTCTAGTCTCAAAATCCTGTTTTTGTCGTTCTTTGGAATAATATTGTTATAAAAAAAAACTATAATAAAATTCTTACCTGATATATGAAATACAGCTGATATTTCTTCCCATGATGTGTCCTTTTTAATACAATCTTTAAAATCTTTGTTTGACTTGTCCCACAAATGAGGATAGGATCGTACAAGATCTATCAACAAATCATCACCACTTTTATAATTCTCTGATGAATCTTTAACATCATTATCATTAATACTTGGATCATTTTCTTGATCACAATCAAAAAACTGATTTTTATCTAGATATTGATGATCGTTAAATGACATCTTTCCATATTTTCTTTCATAGGTTAACTATTTCAGCACACAAGTTATTAGACATAAAGAATAAGAATTTCGATGCTGTTCCACATGCCAATTCCTTATTCCTTTATTGTGAACGCATGTGAAAGCATGGCTTCCCATTGGTCGAAATTTAATTCTCTATTCCTAATTCCTTGTGTTTAATTCCTTATTCCTTATTCCTTTCATTGTGACATTGTGAGCCCTAACTTGTGCCGACCAATCACATCATCTCATTTGAGTATCAGCTTTCGTCTAGTTATTTTACGCTCTTTACGCTATTGTCATTACGCCGAATCCAATTTCTGGCGGTTTAAGATTTCAATGCCTTCCCTTTGGCTTTTTCATCCTAATGCATTATTGTTCACATTGCATGCTTGCCTTTTAGCACGAAAAGTTGGTAGTTTGTTTATATGTTTTTCCTCTCGTTTTCTTTGACGATAATAACTTCATAATAACGATAATAACGTATCGAAATATGTGTATCGTAGCAATAACATTGCTGTCTTGTTTTCAGGAACATTGCAAACTGCTGACTACGACTTGGATAAACCCCGGCAAACCGCTGCAAAGAAAAGTAAGTTATCGCGATTTAGGGTGATTTTCAATTAGCGATACAAGTATTATTCTGTCTTTATTGCTCATTGGATATTGAACAAAGACAGAATAATAGTGTCAATTTGTGTCGCTAATAGGAAAGCATCTTTAATATGTCCAAAAATATTAGTTTAATACCTACGAATGAATATTAGCGTACGGTTATTGCGTGTCTTTACGCGAGCATATAACTTGGTTATATTACTTAGCCCGGTTTATTCGTACGTCTATATTATGTTTTAGAGCAAAAGAGCGAAGATTTGCAAGCAGCGTTGATACAAGCGCTGAAAGATGACTCAACAGCACGGTCTTCTACTCAGGTCTGGAAACTCCAGTGGTGGGGGTGTCTCGCTTAACGTCCCCGTTTTCGGTAGTTCGCTCCGTGTCCGCACTAATCGTGTCGATCGAAAAGTCGTCTAGAGACCCTGTAATAAGAGTCTGGCCATAAGCGATTTTGTCAAAATCCTGCAAGAGAAACGGATATACATTTTCTCTTTAACGTAGCACATTTGGCAGCTGTAAAAGTGTTATAAGTATTGCAGCAATAGGTAGATAGCGAATAATAGCGATATTACAGCGATATAATTGAGATAATGTATATCCTTCTCTCTCGCAGGATTTTGACAAAATCGCTTATTGTGACATGGTTTGAATGACGCGCAGGTGACATGGTTTTAATTATCAACTTGTTTTATTGATTGGACAATTTCGACAATTTCCTTTGAGGTACAAATTTCTTTTTCAGTTTTTGATTTTCCTGGTACGTAAATTGGCGCATCCTCAACCTTATATAATAACAGAGTGCATAAGAGGGATCTCCGAGGCATGATCTTTACACGGGAATGTAAAATTATAATTAGAGAGAACCTCCTCGATTGTTAGATCAAAGACTTCGGACGATTTGGCATGCTTCGCGAAACACTCTTCGACGTAACGAATCAAATTAAAAAATTTGAGGTTCGAATGAATTAATCCTCCTCGAGATCGCAGGTCTACCAGCGTTGACTCGGGTGTGGGATTTTTCATCAGCTCCGAAAATACAGAGTATGTTAGAATTTTACTTACATCAGCGAGGAGCTGTCCATTTGCATCGTGTCTCACGTACTTCCTCACAATACAACCGGCATCGAAATGTCTATCGCACACAAATTGCGTTGCTTTTAATCCCGGAATCGCAGCTCTCCACTTATCGCGCAATGTCTCGTCCACCGGCACTTTAAAGAGTGAACGCTTGAGGTTCAAACTCTTCGAGTTTTTCTTGCACTTTGGCACCGCACACCGATTGACCATAGTTGTCAGGTCATTATCACGCAAAGTTGATCAGAATATCAGAACTGGTTTATCCCGTGTAATACTCCCGCACGTGTTCACGAAGATTGAACGTAATGTGCTTGAGCCGCTTGAGCGTATCAGATGAGGCTAGGTTAAAGAGAAAATGTATATCCGTTTCTCTTGCAGGATTTTGACAGTCTTAGTCTTAGTTCCGGGCCTTTCTGCCTCCTGGTACGGCAGGCTAATTGCCCCTAGCTACGTCTGTATGTGTTCCTGTGTGTATGTGTAGCGTGTATCTGGCTCTCTAAATTAGCGGCAAACTTCTTAAGCGTGTGTGTGTGCGTGTCCGTGTGTGTGTGTCCGCGGTGATGAGCGCGGGTTGCCGTGGGTGTGCTATGCCCAGAGAATTGCGCGGATCACTTCCCCCTGCAGCCTCAAAAAATCTAACGGTCGAAACACGTCCGAACAAGCTCGCTCGCGAGATGCGACTCAATGCAGGATTGACAAAATCGCTTATGGCTAGACTCTTATTACAGGGTCTTTAGACGACTTTTCGATCGACACGATTAGTGCGGACACGGAGCGAACTACCGAAAACGGGGACATTAAGCGAGACACCCCCACCACCATAAAATGGTGCGAGTTTCCAGACCTGAGTAGAAGACCGTGCTCAACAGCGGAGCAAGCGCAGACTACTGATCCGCTAGATGGATTTCTAATTCGATTGGGAGAAGGTATGCGAAGGTTGCCATACCGTGACAGAGCTCGCCTGGAAATACGATTTATAACGTTGCTTACAGAGACGGAAGATCCTTGTGAGAATAAATAAGAATCATCGATGCGTTAATTGCAATATTAATTAGAAACGTTTCCTTTCACATTTATTACAAATTAGTTTTACATACAAAGGCATTCATATATACATGTATGTATACACACGGCGCACTTGCTCTTACTTGTAAGTTATCCGCAAAAACGCAATACGTTACAAAAAAAAATCGTTTCAACAGGTGGATGACAAATATATTATATGTACTCTATTATATGCTACTTATTCTATTTTATTTAACTTATATTAGTTGCTAGTTTACGCACTTGAACATCGGCTATGTACTGTTTTCTTTAGTGTAATTCTTTTCTTTTTTTATATCTTAAAGCTAATTATAGGTAGAGATCATCGAGAGACTAGCGGTCGTGTTTTTAATATACAATATATATTTTGCGTTACTACATCGTTGTGATTTCTATCGTTTTTCATAACAGTACATTAAATCGTAATAAACACTTATTACATAAACGATTCGTGTATAAGACATATAAGAAAATAATACATAAAATAATTTGATGTTACTATCTTACGGATACAATTATTCTAAGTTTTAGTTCAAAATTTTGTACTGGTTTACGCGAGCATATAAAATAAAAAGTTTAACAATGGCATTGTATATTCTTAATGGCTGTATAATTTTTTCTTCAGATATTCTTAAAAAGTGCGCTGTCTTATTTTATGTAGTTGCACAGTTCTGCACTCATTCGGAAGAAACAAAAACAATCGCACAAGTCGCATTTCACAAGCTTCCCTTTGTTAATATCAAAGATTGGAATTATATCAGCTGTTCAATCTGGAGATCACACGGTATCCTCACTACTTTCCCACTCAAGCAGAATACTGGGGTTTGTCAAGGTATATCCAAATTGTAGTCAGCACTGTCAGCAGTTTGTAATAGTCCTGACAACTAGACAGCAATGTTATTGCTGCGATATACATATTTTGATACGTTATTATAAATCATTCACCATTAAGTCCACATTAACAATAAATTTGTTCAACGTGATTCACGCTGGTTCACTCTGCGATGATTATCCCATTTTAGCATATCAGGCTGAAAGTATATATGTTACACTGAAAATATATGTAGAGTTCTTATTTTCACAAATTTAGAGCACATTCTCTTATATACATAAAATATAATTGTATAAATTATTTGAATAACAACATATTTTATATGTAAATCTTACATCACATGGCAATTTCCTCATGTCATCTGGTGGAGGTTGAGATCAAAGAACACACATAACCTCCGAGTCTGGCATAACCAATTTTAAGTACAGATGCAGAGAGAGAAGTTACGTCATTTTCTTGCCTGGGTTTACATGGAGCGTATTTCGCGCAATGCGTAAGTTGTTAGAACCAATCGCAAATCAGTTTTGTATTTCTGTTGAAGGATACAACTGTAACTCTGATCTCCAATTGGTTGTATTAATTACGCATTGCGCGAAATACGCTCCATGTAAACCCAGGCAAGAAAATGACGTAACCTTGATGCATCATGGACGTAACTTCTCTTAAATCACTAGAATACGCAGGTTAAAGCCTTGTGTCCACGATCCGAGAACTCGGTCCGAGTTTCGGTTTAGGGGGTAATATCACCTTGTGACCAATAAAAGTAGGGTCATTTTTCTGAATTTATTATTAAAAAATGAAAAGGTTTATTAATATTCGTGTGTGTACATATGAAAGTACAAGTCTTAATGTACACAAAAAAATTTTTTTTAGATTAAAAAAAAAAATTGCCGGTGTGGCAGCTCTCACAAAACAATCCTTTTTATTTTTTTGACCTTCCTTACCGTACCGCTACAGGTCGCAATTTTGCACCTAGAACAAAAAACCAAACATTTTCCCAAAATATGGCTCATAATCTAGTGAGCATCGTAGGATTTTTCCGAAAAATTGATTTAAAAAGAAATGGCGTCGATTTGAATTTTTTATTTCCCTTTTTTGGAAAAAATCGCTTGAAAATCGGCCATAGAATCGGCAAATTTTAATTTATCGAAAAAATCCTACGATGCTCACTAGAGAATCTTATTTTAAAGCTGCAGTTAAAATTTGAAGGCAATCGGATAAAAATTGAAGGAGCTATCGGTACGGTTATCTCGAAAAACATGGTTTCGAGAAAACGCGTTTAAAGTTTCAAGTAGTAGAATTTTGAAGAAATTCTTGTTTTACCTCTAATCTGCGATGCCTGCACCATACAATAGTCCTTCCAGTTGAAGATTATCTTCCTCTTCATCCTTTCTACCAGAAATTGTGTCTCTGCGGGCAGCTTTAGCCTCTTTGGTGAGGGAGCGCTCAGATAGCGTAATGCGCGTAGCGTCGGCTTCGGAGCAGAAGTTATAACAGTTGTGTCCAATTATTATGCCTAATTGATCCATAACTTGCATGATTCCGGTAAAACCATCATTAAAACATAAAATAGCAACATATACGGCTGTATCAAGCACAATTTTGCCACTAGAAATGCTTTTTGGCGCCATAGACCACACGAGCGAATTGAAGCTTTCGTTTAAATTTTGAGTGAATCCGCCTAAGCAACGAGTTAAAAGCTCATCGCTGCTTAGTTCTTCATAAATTGGTTTAATGGCTTTGAACACTTCTATTGGCATGGCAGGATTGTGCTTAAAATTTTTTTCGTCTCCAATCGCTTTTTGTACTTGCCAAGAGCACCATGAATTCGGGCCTTCTGGGCACAAATGATGCTGCGGCTTTTTGTCGGTCGAAATTTTGTGGTACAGTGTGGCCCAAATGGCTTTCTTCATATTTTCTGAAGAGTTACAGTGCCGTCTAATTGCAAGTCCATAATAAATCGCTAATTCATCGATCAATTTACATGTTAACTTTCCTCTGCCACTTAGCCCTTTCGTTTTCTTTACTAAATTTCTTAGTCTCGTGCCCATTCTTTTCTGCACATGATCGATACACTCCTTCTTTTTAACGGTCGGATTTTGCTCTAAGATAGCTTTAAACGTTTTACTGTCACCATCTCCCACATAATTGATATAACTAACATCATTTACTTCGTTAGCTCGAGCAAACATTTCGGTCGCTGCGTCCACCTCCATTTTCTCCGCAGACCCCTCATGATTAGCTTCGCACTCGTCCTCGTGCGATTCTTTCCAATTTATATATTCAGGTGTATTTTCTTTTGTTTTCCAATATGAGCAAGCTTTGCAAAACTTGCTTTTAACAGTTACATCAACAATTTTGCCAGTAAACCAACCGATTAGTGAAACAATGCCGAATAGCGACGAAAAACCGCGACGACGCCAGGATCCATCTCCCGAAACTGTTATTCCTCGATTTTCACCTTTTTCGACTGATAGTATTTTCTCTTTTTGCGCGGCTTCTTTCATTGAGGAAAAACACACTGATTTAGCAACGTCGCAAAGAGTTGTCATGATGTCATGATAGCTTTTTTGATAAACTGGATGCGGCAAATCCATAAACGCACAGAATTTTCGTATACCATTTATACCGATGCCTAACAAGCGCATTGTTAAAATCATTTGGCGATTTATTTCATAGGCTTTATTCATGATTTTAGGGCAACTATCAATACCCTAAGAGCACACAGTCGACTTTAAGTCGACTTGAAGTCGATTCTCACCGAAAGTGACTTGGCAGAGAAATCGACTTTTTTAAGGACAAAAGTCGACTTTAAGTCTCACTTAAAGTCGGTGAATGTCTCAAATCCAAACCATTAAAAGCCGACTTCGGCGTCACAACGAAAAGCCGACTTCGCGTCATAACAAAAAGCCGACTTTTTGTCAACTTTTAAGGTCAGGTTACAGTCAACTTTCTACGCAGTTCAAAATCGGTAATTTTGAATGGGAATTATATATAATTCACGAGAACTCTTTCTCATCTTTTATAGAATGAGTTAACATCTATTATCTCCACATAATCTTAATATATTTTTAAGGTTAGGCGGATATGATACACATATACAATATATTCAACTCGTCCTTAAAAGATAAGAAAGAGTTTCGTGAATTATCCAAACGTCAAAAAGATCGACGTATTTCGTTGCTTTATCAAGCATTTGTTCAAACATCTCGACAACTTCTTGCAGGAGAAAATCTTCAACAAGCAGCAGCTGAGAACGTCTTTAAAGAATTCGTCGATTTTAAAACTGTAGAATTTTATATTACTGGAATAAATAAACTTGTTTTTTGTTGGCAAAAATGTATAAATTTTAATGATTCTTATTTCGATTAATTAAGTTTATTCTGAGCTGAGATATGTGCATTTAAAGTTAAAAGTTGAAAACCGACATTATTTTTGCACCAACATAATAATTATTAACTTTTGACTAACTTTTAAAAGCATAGAAATTTTTTCACAAATAATTTATTCTTTCTTAATGGAGATATAACAAAGATAATATATGCATAAATTGATTTTTTTATAAAGAAAATGTCTAATAACATTAATATCATATATGTAAAAACGTATACAGAACTTACATTCATCCTACATAAATAAATGTAAAAACGTAAAAATAAACTAAACATATTCGATTATAAGATATTTATACAATACTGAAACCTCCCAGATAACAAAATGCCCGCTAAGTGAGCTCACGATGCATGCACGTCGTGCGGATAATTTGCACGGCGTGAACTCATGGTGCTAGACAGATACGTCCTCAAATGATGCTCATATGACTCGCACGCGTGAGTGCCGCATGCGTGCGGGTCATATGAGCATCAATTGCTCTCACCTTGTCCCTACTTTTTAATATATAATATGTACTATTACAGTTATAATAACGTTAAATTAAAAGACACAAATATATATTTTATAAACATTTTTATTACGTTAATTAAAAGACAAAATACATATTTTATAAACATTTTTATTACATTTTTATATCTCGATGCGACAGCAATTATTGAAACCATGCAACAAGTTTAAAGGTCCGCGCACCAAACCACGGGAAAATGGATCCCGGTCAAATTGGCTGAAAATTTAGTATGATGTAGTCCATGACGTCCTGATGAAAAGTGACCATGGGCAAAGTCCAAAAATGGACAGTTTTTTAGTTACAGAGTGTCAAACATCGGAAAATGAGTTTATCGGCTCATGGTAGTCCTTAATATGTACGGTCATGCTGGTGTGTGCCGGTGTGGTGCGTGTAAGTTTGTGTGTAGGTGTAAATAATATCGCGCGCGCGCGCGCACCACACACACTGTCTCACACGCACTTACTCACCACACACACACACACACACAAACACACACTCCTCTGCTCTCTCTCTCTCGCTCTCTCTCTCACACGCACTCACTTTACACCACACACTCACTCACTCATTTACTCACTCCCTCACTCACTCACACACACACACCCTCACTCAACGCAATCACTCACTCACACACACACACACTTACCACCGACTTCTTACCTGTTATTACATTTTTTATTACAGACACACACACTTACTCGCTCGCTCACACACACACACAATCACTTGCTCACTCACTCACTCACACACACACACACACCTCACTCACTCACACACCACCACACACACACACCGCTCGCTCGCTCGCTCACACACACACGCTTGCTCGCTCGCTCTCACACACACGCACACACACACACACACACGCACGCGCGCGCGCGCACGCACACGCACAGGAACACACCAGCACGACCGTACACAGGACTACCATGAGCCGATAAACCCATTTTTCCGATGTTTGACGTTCTGCAACTCGAAAACTCCATTTTTGGACTTTGTGCCCATGGTCACTTTTCATAAGGACGTCATAAACTACATAATACTAAATTTTCAGCCAATTTGACAGCGATACATTTTCCCGTGATTTGGTGCAGGATCCTTTCGCATGTGTCACATGAAAATCTTTATATTAAAACTGTTGGCCGCAACAGTGATGCAATACATAAAAGCAGAAAGTAACACAGTTTTGAATTTAAGTAATTAGTTATTTAAGACCATCTTAAGTTCAATCTTAAGATGTCATGAACCAATCACAGAGCCGTATTAGTGTCTTAAGACATTACTTAAGACGGTCTTAACGCGATTCAGCAGTAAAACACTGAAATTCCACACCTCGAAAAGACACACGTGTTATATTAAAAAGGCGACAAATTAATTAATGCGACGCGCGAACGTATGACCGCCATCTTCCATGACAGCATCATCAGGGGATACTTCCTGGGAGTTACCAGACCGCAATCGCCGATCGGTTAGCGCCGCGTGAACGTGAGATTCCTCCATTAAATCCGCCAACCTGGAAAACAATAAAAAAAGTTAGAGAATTAGAAATGAATTCGTTAATCTATCGGAAATCAAGAAAAACAGGTATATAAAGAATTTATAAGATTAGTTCACTCTTTTACACTCGCAGAGTTAATTCGAGCTTCACCTTTCGTTGCATGTATAGTCAATTTATAAAAAAAGTCTGACTGACGTATGATGATAATAAATATCAAAAGATCAGATATGTCGGAAGATAATTACTCTCCTACCTGAATAACAATGCTCCACGTTCTCTGGCGCTGATATGTAATAGCAGATAAACGCGTTTAATTATCCGATTCGTATTCGGTCATCTCGGATGTACACTCTTGATCATCGGTTCCATCATTTCGGGATCTTCTGTTACAAATGCATTTTTCTTAATCTTATTTCGGATTCTCTGCTTTGCCGCACGCAAAACTCCTGCATGTCCATTTTAAATTCCATTTTGCTCTCCGGTCCGTTGAAGAAACGGACAATTTTGAGCTGCAACTGAAAGATAATAATAAACATTTGTAAAGTTACACTACAAGGCTAATTCACTAATAAATTTTCGTAGTCGGTTTTCTTAGTCCTTTTTGTTTGTTTACAAAAATCAACGAAAAAAAAAAAATTATAAATTATACTTACAATTTATAGAAAATTATATATTATAATATATATATTATAAAATACGTAAACATTAAATTTGATCTTTTTTAAAATTATTAGGTGCATTTCTAGCGTATTATACTTACAATTTATAGAGCAATTATATTTCCAACCAACGGGCAGAAGCAAAGGCTCGAGGATAAGCCAATCAATCAATTTATTGATTTCTTTACGATTACTGTCGTGATTTTTCTGGAAGAAGCAGATCCATAGTAAATATATCAATAGGAAAATTAATTATAAATATACTTACAATTTACGGAAAATT
>JASTWR010002195.1:0-24760 GCA_030770355.1 Harpagoxenus sublaevis
CCCCATCAACCGTGATCTATCGTCGCAGTTCGTCACGCGAATCGCCTGCGGTTGTCGCACGAATCTCATTTTTCGCATTTCTGACCAGAGGGCTGGATCGAGCGCCTATTTATAGGTGCGCGAAACCGCGCATCGCTCAGTAGCAAAAAAATGTTCATTCTGTTATTAAGACCTTCCGATATTCGCGATTTTAGCGCCGAGCAGCTACAATTTGTACCAAAGGCTGTTCCGTTGCAATTGTGTGGCGATTACGTCCACCACGTGTGGGACAGGCTTCCGGAACATATAAAGGCGAATTCGGAGGTTCAGCAATATCGTCGGTGCTTAGAACATCATAATTTATCGCATCATCGAACGCACATCGACGGTCCGGCACCGTTGATAAAAAATTGCGGCGAATGCCAGCGAAAAAAATAGGCAAAGGTCTCTTCAACCGCGCGATAAGCTCACTTCCGATCAAATTGCACATTCCCGGCTATCAGTTTTGCGGTCCGGGCACTCGGCTGAAGGAGCGATTAGCCAGAGGCGATCCGGGTGTAAATCCATTGGACGCGGCGTGTCGCGAGCACAACATAGCGTATTCGCGTAACAAAGATCTCACCGGGAGACACGCGGCGGACAACGTACTCGCCGACAAGGCGCTAGGACGTGTCATCGCGAGAGATTCGGCTCTCGGAGAGAGAGGTGCCGCTACAGCCGTCTGGGCTGCTATGAAAGCAAAGACGAAGCTAGGAATGGGTTTGCGAACCGTGAAAAAGAAGAAGAGGAGAGCGTCGAAAAAACGGATACTTCCGGCGGCGAAACGAGGCGGTGTATTGCCGCTTCTACCGTTGCTGGGAGTTCTCGGTTCCCTGGCCGGTGGGGCGGCCGGGGTCGCAACGGCCGTGAACGCTCGCAAAACCGCGCGACGTCAGCTGGAAGAGATGCAACGTCACAATCGCGCCATGGAAGGCCGCGGACTTTATCTCGCTCCGTACAACCGCGGACGGGGAGTTGCGTCGAAGAAGAGGAGAGAAAATAAAAAAAAAACGTCAAAGAGACTTTAAAAATGCCCACGGGTATTACGACTAACGTACAATTGAATCGACTGGCGAAACACATGCGCGTACCGTTCTTCAGGGGTGTTTTTATGCGTGACTCGTTACCGATCGGCGGTATACGCCGAAACAAGAGCGGTATTGTAAATTTGGACGATGCAGCGGGCCCCGGTACTCACTGGGTAGCGTACGCAAAGAGGGGAAACCGCGCGATGTATTTTGACAGTTTCGGTAATCTTCGACCGCCGAAAGAGTTGGTGCGATATTTTGGACCGAGCGTGATGAAGATAGAGTACAATCGCACGCCCGTTCAAACATATGATCAGAACATCTGCGGACAAGCGTGCCTGCGATTCCTCCTGACAATAGACGACGATCGGCGTAAATTTAAGGACTGACGGTACGCCGTGGAGACTCAGTGTTAGTCGAACGGTTTTCCCGACATGTCTATGACATTCACGCTGACCGGGAAGAGTAGCATCCTCGCGGTGCCCTACTTTCCCGCCGTAGATTTGAGCGACGGTGACTACGAGCTCGGTCTAACGGTTTTTGAGACTTATCACACGATACCAAACGTGAATTCTTCGAATAATAAATTTTACATCGACGAGGATGACACGGAAATTACGATACCCGAGGGATCGTACGAGATAGGAGCGATACACGAGTTTTTGAAACGCGCTGTTTCACGGAAACGCCCGCGACGCGTAGCTTCTTCCATCAGCAATCGTACATCGGTCGTGGATATCGCGCGAGGGGAGACCGCTCGCGCGAATGGCAACGAGGGCGATGATGACAACGCGGAGTACGAGGATGATGAAGCTGTAAAATATCCGATAGTGCTCCGTGCTAATTACAACACGATGAAAAGTGAGATCAATTGCGCTTTCAGAGTAAACTTTAGCAAACCAAACAATATTGGATCACTGCTGGGATTCTCGTCGAAGCGTATATTGCAGCCTGGAAAATGGCACCGATCGGACCTACCGATTAATATCATCAATATAAACATTATCCGCGTAGAGTGTAACGTGACCGCGGGTGCGTACAGCAACGGCAAACCCGTTCACACGATACACGAATTTTCTCCGAGCGTGCCGCCAGGATATAAGATATCGGAAACACCGGCGCAGATCATTTACCTGCCGATCATCGCACGGAGCATTACGGATCTAACGGTAAGCATCGTGGATCAGGACGGACGATTGCTCGATTTTCGAGGCGAAGAGATCACCGTCAGATTGCACGTACGACGGCGACAGCGATAACGCGCGTGAGTGTGCGCGACATATATGAGATGCTCGTGTTGAACGACTCGGAGCACACGAGAGATAACACTATTTACACTACGGTAGCGGTCAACGATATCGTTCGATCATTGTCATCACCAGCGTTAGGCGACGCTAAAAATACGAGAAAAAACTCACAGCGTCGAACGTTAAATTCTTACAATCTTTGGGATACGCGGTGCGAAATATCTGAGGAATCATGACCGATATCCTTAACATTGGAAGCGAGCCGGTCTTTGACGATCGCATCGTCAAGATCGAGACTCACACGTACAACGCGTACGCCAACACAACGTTCGAGTATAGCGATGAGATACGAATACCCATACAACAGCAGGATCTGTATACGTTGCCGTGCGAAAGTTTTCTCTACGTCGAAGGAATATTGACGGTGAACAGAGTAGACGGTGAACCCGATAACGTGATATTGGCGAATAATGCCGTCGCATTCTTGTTCGATGAGATTCGATACGAACTCGACGGTGTGGAGATTGATCGTAACAGAAACGTAGGAATAACAACAACGCTCAAGAATTACGCGTCGCTGTCTTTGGGCGCGAGTACGATTCTGAAAAACGCTGGCTGGGATATGCTCAATAACGCTGACATCACTTCTACGCGAAGAAACTTTATTTTTCACGTACCGCTCAGCATGCTACTGGGATTTTGCGAGGATTACAAACGCGTGGTGATCAACGCGCGTCATGAATTGATCTTGATACGATCACGCAATGATAACAATTCCCTAGTGGGAAATCCGACGTTGAATCCTGCTATCAACGTACTCAAGATACAATGGCGAATGCCTCACGTGTTGCTGAACGAGATCAACAAACTGTCGATGCTGCGCACCTTGGAAAACGGACGATATCTGAATATGAGTTTCCGTTCGTGGGATCTGTACGAGTATCCCCTGTTGCAAAACACGACCAAGCACTCGTGGGCTATCAAGACCGCGACTCAGCTCGAAAAACCGCGATACGTCATCTTTGCTCTGCAGACGGGCCGGAAGAATGTTATGACCAGAGAAATAACAACGTTCGATCATTGCAAATTGACCAACGTGAAACTTTATTTAAACTCTGAATTCTATCCGTACGATGATATGAATTTGGATTTTAGTAAAAACAGATGGGCGATTCTGTACGATATGTATGCACGTTTCAGTAGAGCGTATTACGGACGCGAGCACGTCCAGCAGTGTCTCGATGTCCCGAATTTTCTACAATACGCTCCAATAGTGGTCATCGATTGCTCTCGACAAAACGAATCCGTCAGAAATGCCACCGTTGATGTCAGAATAGAATTCGATTGTATGGAAAATGTACCGCCGAATACCTCAGCGTACTGTCTCATCATACACGATCGCGTTATTCAGTACAACCCGTTGACCAACGTGGTGCGCAAAATTGTCTGAGCGTTCGCGGCAACGTCGAAGAAATTTTTTTCCGATACAATAAAAAAGAGGGGGGAGCAGGGTATAAATCAAAAGTGTCGCGAGACGTCTGCATATTTGCGTGTCATTCTTCTCGAGTAACGCATCAAAGAGAAATCTGTGACGTGACATTGTCGCGTCCACCGCCCAGACGGTAGCTCGGCCGAGGGGAAGGTCGGGGATGGCGTCTCGACCAGAGTACGGGAGGGCTATTCGCGACTTAGCTAATTTGCGAGCGAGCTTTGTAAATAGACAGGTGGTGCCGGAGCGGACGATCCACGGAGGACCGATGTAACGACGTATGTCGCAACGAGGGAGAGAAGGAAGCTGGGGGAACGCTGTACGGAGTGGCTGGCCGACGGGCGGGCCGCTTGGGCCTACCGCCGCGGAGATGCGCAGAATGCCTCGCACACTGCAACCCGGGCCGTACCGTCACACAAGGAAGGGCGCGACACCGCGACCGCGGCGCGGGCAAGCGACCCAGATGCCTCCCCGACGATATCCAGGGCACCGAGCAGTGTGTGTGGGAATTCAAGTGCGTGTGTGATAGTTGCGTGGCGGCAAGTCGCGTACCGCGGGCATGCTTCTCGCGTAAGAGAACTTGTAGAGCATGAGACTCGCGTCTAAATCGTGTGAATGAGATGCGTGGCTGAGTCGTGTGTATGAGATTCGCGTCCCGCGAGTAGTACGGTATCTTCGCGATTGCGAGTAGGGTGACGTGCGTTCGAGGCGTTACTTCAAGCGGCGGTCGCCAGCGAGGCGACCCGACTTCGCTTCATATTATTACCCTTCTGAAATACATGATTATTTATTATCTAATTTTGTGTTGATTGCGCTGCGCTCCCTCTCCTACTCTCCTCACAACAAACTACGTAACCGACGCCCTGAGCTTGCGTTCGGGCTGTGGATGTATATTTGCGTCGTATTGATAAAACGTGGTGCGCGTAATCGCACCTGGCGCCCATACGGAATCTTTAGCGAAAGAATCTGTTACCGCAGATACCTCAAGGAAATTCTGTCGCGGATACCTCGGAGCTACCGTCTATCATATTATTGAATTTGCGGCAGCGCCCCTTCGGCTGGCGAGACCGAAGGAAAACGGGTCGCAAATCTTATGTCCGTACCAACGTTCGTGGACCAGCAAGGTTTCCTCGTCGGAATGAAATTTGTCGTGAAGGAGGTGGCGGTGCTGCGAAAAGGGACCGTTCTGGCGCATTACATCTTTGAACGCCCCATTTCGTGGAATCTCCTCACGAATTCCGACAAATCATGCGCTACCTGGTTGATCAAAAATCATCATGGATTACGATGGAACGACGGAAACGTGCCGTACAGCATGGTGAAACATCTAATTACATCGGCCGTGCTTGGTATGGAAGAGGATGGTGATAATGACGACGAAACGCCGCCGACTCTCGTGTACGTCAAGGGAATCCAGAAACGCGAATGGCTGGTGGATCTGCTCGAAAATTTTGCAAGAAAGAAAATGATCATCGAGACTCTGGATGCTGATTACGAAGACATCGACTCTTTGAACAATATGGATGCCGCTAATACTGTGCGATGCGGAAAACATACGAAGAACTGCGCGTTACAAAACGTATTTAAAATATTTAACTGGTGGTCGAAACACGAGAAAGAAGTGGAATCTTTTTATACAACTTATAAAAATAAATAAATAAATGTATAACATATATGTACATTACAATGTTTTATTTTATATCTCCTTTCCCATCCACTTCGCATGAATATATATGTAACAGAAAAATAAAGCCTTTCTTCAGGTCACGACGTACGACTTTATTTTCCACTCGAGCAATATACGCAACGTTCGCCTGAACATCGGCGCTCGCTTCTGTAGTGCGAGACGCGATTTGTTTACGAGCGTGAAAAATGACCTGACATGCCCGTCCTAAACTACGATATTTGACTCTTCGTAGAAAGAATCACGGCGCCATTCGGTTATGGTGTCTCGTGTTTACAGATCGAGCGAGCGTTCTAGCGGGTTTCTTGCCGCAGTTACGCTTCAGTCTGCAACTGTCGCTCGCCGGTTGTATAGCGCAAGTCGTTCGCGGTGACAGTTTTTAAATTTTTTTTAGTCATCAGATTTTGTTTTGTGTGTGTGTGTGTGCGTGTGTGTGTATGTGTGCATGGTGGTGGTGGTGGACGCGGCTGGGGTGAACTAGGCTGTCGACGATTACTCCGGGAAATTTTACGATTGCTCGAGCGTCACCCCGTCGGGCGTGGACACGGGCATCCCCCAAATTAAGGTAAGAACGAGCGAGCGCGAACGCGGGCGGCGCGGGCGGCGCAGGCGGCGCGGGCGGCGCGGCGGCGGCGGCGGCGGCGGCGGCGGCGGCGGCGGCGGCGGCGGCGGCGGCGCGGCGGCGGCGGGCCCTACCCCTAACGCGGTACACCTCCCCCGCGCGGACCCTACCCATAACGTGGTACACCTCCCCCGCGCGGACCCTACGCGACCCTAACGCGGCACCCCTCCCCCGCGCGGACCCTACGCGACCCTAACGCGGCACCCCTCCCCCGCGCGGACCCTACGCGACCCTAACGCGGCACCCCTCCCCCGCGCGGACCCTACGCGACCCTAACGCGGCACCCCTCCCCCGCGTGACGTCAACACCCCTCGCCCTGCTTTGTAATATGAGACACCGCTTGTAAACATCCACCCCCCCTCGCGTGATGTCATCCCCCTCAACCCTCGGTTACCCCCCCTCACCCCCCCCTCGCGTGACGTCATCCCCCTCGACCCTCGGTTACCCCCCCGCCCCTCACCCCCCTCGGAGCTCCCGATCTAGAACTCTCATACTATCCCTACTGGTTGCGAAGAAGTTTGCGAAAACGAGCGAGTCGATTCGTAAGAAACTTCGCGCTATGAAGACCGGTAAGATTGAGAAGGACATTGAGTTGGACACGCACTTTAAGCCTCTCATCGAGCCGTTGCAAAAGATCACCGACACCTCGACCGCGGTGAAGAAAGAGGAGTCGGAGAGCGACGCTGAGATCGAAACGTTTTCCAAGGATGCGACGTCGAGAAGGAGAAAACGATCAGACCCATGGTCGGATCACCCGCCGGCGTCGCGTAAATCTAACCAATCGAAACGATCGAAAGCTTCACTGGATGTATCACCGATAGCCTCATCTCCACCGATATCATCTCCACCATACGTAACGGCGAGAAAAGTGCAGCCTACAAAAAAGTTCGAATTACCCGCAAACATGCCTCTTTTCGAACTCACGGACGACTCGGAGCTTGCGACGTCCATTCGAAAGGAGTTGGAAACACCGGAATATCGAGAAGCGTTTTCAGAAACGTTGCATGGTACCTTGGGTCCATTGGGCCAAGAGTACATCGGGGCTCTTATGAGTGTCAAGCCAAAGAGCGGTATACATACCGTGTACGGCGTTTATCTCGGCAATAGAATGATGCTCGGAAATAAACGTTTCAAGATGGACAACGTGGATAACATATATATCGGCGACGTACGTTACATCGGCACACCCGGTATTTACGAGTTGATCTTTAAGAACGAGCCTGATGAAAACATCTACACAGAGGAAAACATGCAAACGTACATGAATATACTGTTTAAGACAAGCACTCATAAATTCAATCACGATCCTCTCGGGCGAGTAAAGTCCAACAGGGGATACAAGTACACGAATATAATCAAGAAGTTTATACCGCCCGCATCCATAAAGAAAAAATACGGAAAAGGATTATTCGCGCCTCGCGCGATGACGCTAACCAACAATAAGATCGATTACGTGCACTGGGACGACCCCAACGAGCTAGTGGATCGTCTACGATTGCTCGACCCTTTGCGCCACGCTAACAACAATGACCACGACAACGAGATCCTGTCAATCATCGAGGAACTTCGCGATGCCGGTCTTATTATAAATTAAGCCGCACGGCAACGAGCCGTTCAATCAGCGTCGAAATGCCGACCAACAAATTTGGTATATTCGAGCAAAGCAGAGGCGCCGAACGCTGTATCGTACCATCAGTGGAGCGGATTAATGAGAAATTTCGTGCGCGATAACGCTCTGTGTCGTACCGCTACGTACTATGACGCAAAGTCGCGCAAGATTCGTCACGTGGCGCAACCGGAGGCTGACAGCGACGCGGTTAACAAACTGTACGTAGAACAGAGCGTTAAGAGTTTGAGAGACAAAGCGGAATTCGAGAAGCATCGTAAAACGCGATTGGAGACTGAATTCGAAACAAATCTTAGACTTCTGAGAGATAGCGTTAAAATTTTGTGACATTAGTTGGAGGAAATCGAAACGAATCTGATCGCGCTCAAACGAGATACGCAAGCCGTATTGGACGCGAACCGAGAGGCGCTCGAGACACATATCTTTCGATCGACGAAACCTGAGTAACGATGGATAGCGGCAAACAATCCAGGAAAGGCTAAGAAAAGGCTGACGAATGACGACGACGAAGGGCAACGGACGATTCAGGAACGGTTACCGAGCAGTTATCAAACGACCAACGAACGGCTTAGAAACGGCTACGAGTGGTTCAGGAACGGCTGTGAACGGTTAATGAGTAGAAATAAACAACAAGCCAACGACGAAGAGTTGAAAGAACTCAAGGAACCGCTATTGAGTGACAAGGAACAAAAATAAACGGTTATTGATTGGTTAAAGAAAAGAAGTTTGGGTAAATTTCTACAATTAGGGCCCCAACGAGAAATCAATCGCCACTTAAATATGTTGTAGGGGAGGTCTTTCTAAGTAATTCTACGTAAGAAAAAAGTGGGGGACGGCATTGGTATAGAAGATATAGCAAATTGAAATTTCCTTAATCGACAGTTATTTTGAGTATTATGAGATATATATATGAGAGACTAATATACCAAAGTACATGTGTGGACAGAGGAGCGTGTTTTTGCCCCTCGAATCCAAAACTGTTGATAAAATTTGGGGGTCGACCTTCCTTCACCTTGCACAGTAAACATAATTCTCGTGTTCTCACAAAAATCATAACGTCACAGTCTTCGACCGACAATCGAGCAATGAAGTCTATTGTCAGTAGTCCTGTGTTATAACAATTAATAGAACAATGAAATTATTTTTCAGTTTCTATCCATATGTGAAAGGCAAAATGAATTAATAGAGTTTTTACGAAAATATGGCGTAATTGAAATTTCAGAATTTTAATGCTTTTTATTAGATATTATAAACCTATAGGTTAGTGACGTGCTTTATAAGTATGCGCTTTGTAAGTTGAAGCACATACAAAGCACATACTTGTAAAGCGCGCCAATAACCTATAGGTTAGTGACGCGCTTTATAAGTATGCGCTTTGTAAGTTGAAGCGAGGTCCACCCTCTACAGGGTTGGGTGGGAGGGTGCAGGTGGGGGGGCGACCCCCCCCCCGCAACCCCCGACTTGTGTGGAACGCGCTCCTCTGTCCACGCATGTACTTTGGTATATTTGTCTCTCATATATATATCTCATAATACTCAAAATAACTGTCGATTAAAGAAATTTCAATTTGCTATATTTTTTAAACCAATGCCGTTCCCCACTTTTTTCTTGCGTAGAATAATTACTCAGAAAGACCTCCCCTACAACATATTTAAGTGGCAATTGATTTCTCGTTGGGGCCCTAATTGTAGAAATTTACCGAAGTTTGAGATATAATATAATTTCGGTATGCCGCTAAAACCATGACATCGTCGAAATCCGATGGACGTAAAAATATCGAGAAGCGACGACTCGTCGAGGAACTGGACGCACCGGAGAGAAGAAATTTTCCCCGAAGACGCGTTATCGTGCGTGGGTACGATGACCTGTGGCAGGCTGAAATCGTCGAGATGCGTCCGTACTCGCGTTTCAACAGAGGCTACCACTACACACTTACCGTCATCGATGTGCTGAGCAAGTATGCGTATGCCGTGCCGCTCAAGAGTAAAGGCGGAAGCGAGACAACTGACGTTATCGCTAAGATGTACCCGAAAAACTTGCAAACCGATATGGGGAAGGAATATTACAACGCCGACGTGCAACGTCTCATGAGAAAACACGGCATCAATCATTATTCTACATATTCGATGATGAAGGCATCGGTCGTCGAGCGATTCAATCGCACGTTAAAGAATGACATGTGGAAGATGTTCACGCTCAATGGGACTTACAAGTGGGTCGACGCGTTATCGCGATTCGTGTCGGATTACAACGCGCGCAAGCATCGAATGATCGGCGTGCGGCCCGTCGACGTTACTCCCGCGATCGCCGAAAGACTCTTGAACACGGTGTACAGCGAGATAAAGATCGCGGGTCCAGCAAAGTTCAAAGTAGGTGACTCGGTACGCGTCAGCAAGTACAAAACAATTTTCGAAAAGGGTTACGCGCCTTATTGGACAACCAAGGTTTTTAAAATTGGTAAAGTGCAGCGTACTAATCCAGTAACCTATCTACTCGAAGACTATCGAAGAGAAAGAAAATTTGTCACCGGAGGATTCTACGAGCACGAGCTGCTTCGCACGGCTTATCCGGACCTGTATCTCGTGGAAAAAGTACTTTGCAGGAGGGGCGACGAGGTTTTTGTGAAATGATTCGATGGATCGCACAATTCATGGATACACAAGGCCAACGTGATTTAATATATAAAGACATTTATTTTTACTGTATAGAAATATGTAGAACATAAAAATATGTAATACATACAAGTAAGAAATATAAGTATAAAATATATGTAAAATATATATAAAATGTGAAATACATATAAGTTTAAAATATAAAATACATTTAAGAAAATAATATGTAGGAAATGAAATATGAAATACACATAAGTATAAGGGACTTCCGGTGTGATACGGAGAGAGGTAGATGTGCAGAGTGAGAGTCGGTACGAAGGCAAGTTTTTACGGCGGAAGGAGAAAAGGTGGAGGTTAAGAGTGGTGGAAAAAGGAGAGAAGACAGCGGCAGGGGAAGTGGAGGAGTGGAGTGGAAAAAGGCAGAAGAGAAGAGAGTTGGAGTGGAGTGAAAAGGGGTGAGGTTAGGAGTTGGGAGAGAAAAAGAGCAAGTGCAGAGACAGGTGTAGAGGGAGGATGTAGTGGCGGCAGGCGGGGAAACTGCAAGGAAATAGAGTAGTGACGGCACCTCTAGGGAAAGAAGAGAAGGAAGGAAGCGAGGAGTTAACAGGCGTGGAAGGCAGGCCTGCGAGGTCTGGGTCTGTTCATTGGGCCGAGTCTGTTCGTCGGGCCGAGTCTGTTAGTCGGACCGAGTCTGTTCGTTGAGCCGGGTCTGGTCGTTGGACCGAGTCTGTTTATTGGGCCTCGTGGTATTAGTGATAGGCTAAGAGGAAGAAGGTAAGGAGATGGCAAGCAGGGATAGAAGCGCGAGTGTATGCAGCGAAGGGAGTTTGGATGAATATTTAAAGAGGAAAAGAGATGAAAAAGAGGGAAGAGGAGAACCGAGTTGGAGGTGAAGTGCTTAAGAAAACGAAGAAAACAGAGGATTCGTCGGGGAGTATAATAGTTATGAACAAGATGATGGAAGAGCTGAAGGGTATCAGAAGAGAGAAAAAATACAAGGAGAAGAGAGCAGGAAAGAGAGGGAGCTGATAAGAGAAGAGCTAATGAAAGTGAGGACGGATTTAGAAGAGAAAGAGGCGAGATGGAGAAGAGAGAGAGAAGAGTTGAGGAAGGAGATAGATTGGCCAAAAGAAAAGGTGATAAGAATGGAAGGTGGAGGAATAGAGGGGAGGGAGGAGAGAGAGGAGAGGAAGAAGAAAGAAAAGAGAGGAAAAGAGGTAGAGGTAAAAGGGAAAGAATTGGAGAGGCGGAGAGAGATGGAGGAGAGGGAGAGAAGGAGGAGAAATGTGGTGGTGAAAGGGTTAGAGGTGAAGGAAGGAGGGATAAAAGAAGCGGTAAAGGAGCTCTGGAAGGAGTTAGAAATAGAGGTAAGAATGGAAGATTGTAAAGAGATAGGAAAAGGGATGGGGAAAGGAAGGAAGATGGTGTTAGTAAAGCTGAAGGACAGAGGGGAGAAGAGGGAGGTGATGCAGAAGAAAAAAGGCCTGAAAGACAGAAAAGAAAGAAAAGTGGGTGATTTAACACCGAGGGAGAGGAGAATGCAATGGCAGTTGGAGAAGATTGCTGAAGAAGAGAAAAAGATACAGAGGAGAACGTGGGTTAAATACGGAAAAATCTGGATTGAGGGGAAGTGGTGGAGATGGGATGAGGAGAAGGAGATGTTAAGTGATGGGGAAGGCGAGGTCAAGAGGAGAGAGTGAAGGAGGAGAGATGGAGGAGCGGATGAAGGGATCTTCAGTAGAAAGAATGGAGTCGGAAAACTAGAGGGAAAGAGGAGAGTGGAGGAAAGGGAGGAAAGAGGGGAGTGGGAAATGAGGGAGGGAAGGAGTGAGGAAGAGGAGAGAGAAGATAGAAGCAGTCTCAGGATAGGATTATGGAACGTAGCTGGTGTAAAGAAGAAGGACGATGGTTTTTGGAAGAGGATTGGAGAATGGGACGTTATTAGGCTTGGTAGAAACGTGGATGGAAAAGGAGGAGTGGGAAAAAATTAAGAGCAGAGTGCCGAAGGAATTTGATTGGAAGATACAGGGTTCAAGAAAAGAAGGCGCAGCGAGGAGAGGTAGAGCGATAAGAGGAATAATGATGGGGATCAGGAAAGGACTGGAGGGGAAAGAAGATTGGGTAAGGAGGAAGGTATGATTGTGAGAGAAGTAAGATGGAGAGAGGAAAAATGGAGATTGACGACGGTGTACATAAAAGGCAATATGGACAGGATATTGAGTAAGATAGAAAAGATGAGAGAGGAAGGAGAGGTAGAAGAAGGGTAGATAGCGGGAGAAGATTTCAACGCGAGAACTGAGGAGAAAGGAGCGATGGAGGAGGGAGAAGAGGGGGTGGAAAGAAGATCGAAGGACAAAGTGGTTAACGTACAGGGGGAAAAGCTAGTAAGATGGGTGGAAGAACAGGGGTATTATGAATGGAGCGAAAGAAGGAGACGAGAAGGGGGAGATGACGTTCACAGGAGGAAGAGGAGTTTCGGTGATTGATTATGTGATAGGGGATAGGAAAGCGTGGGAAAGGGTAACTAGGTTGGAAGTGGGGTGTGAAGTGGACTTGGACCATTAATCAGTGGCGATAGAGATAGACAAAGACATAGATGGAAAGAGAAGGGAGTTTGTAGAAGAAGAGAAATGGACAGAAAGAAGAGACTGGTCGGAAGAGACGAGAGAGGAATTCAGGGAGAGAACGGAGGAGATAAGTCTAGGTGAAGATGTATTAGACGAGGAGATAAAGAAATTGATGGAAAGAATTAGGAAAGAGGCAATTGTAAAGAGGGTAAGAAAGAGAAGGAAGAGGAAGGAAGGATGGTGGGATGAGGAATGTAGGGAAAAGAAAGAGGTTAAGAAATTAATGAAAAAGTGGAAAAGGGGGGAAGGTGAAGGTAAACTATAGGAAGGGAAAGAAAGAGTATAAGGAGTTGTGCAACAGGAAAAAGGAAGAAAGGAAGAATAGATTTCTGGAAGAGGCTAAAGAGGCGAAATCGGAGAAGCAAATATGGGAGGTGATAAACAAGGATAGGAAAAGGAGGTTGAAAATTAATAAGGAGGTGACGATGGAAATGTGGGACGAGTTTTTCAAAGAATCCTTGGGAGGGACGGAGGGAAGGGTGAGGTTAGGGGTGGGAGATGAGGAAGACGGAGGGTTGGAGAGGGGCCCCTCAGGGGTCGGGGGCAGCTCGCGGCTCGACAACACCTGGAGGTGTACAGACCTACAAAAGAGCTGCGAGCGGGGGGAGTCGAGTTGACGGATAGGGTCAGAAAACTGGTCAGGCTCCAGGAAAAGACGGCCCTCATCGCTAGATGGGGCGATTACCTCGCCAACCCAGCGCTGCCTGAGAGGAGGACCTTCGACGCCGTCCGACCCTGTCTAGCGGAATGGCTAGACAGTCGGGGGTATGGGATATCGTATCACGCTACACAGGTACTCACCGGACACGGTTGTTTCGGTGAGTATCTGTGTAGAATGGGGAAGGAAGCCACCACGCAATGCCACCATTGCGACGAGGAAAGGGACTCGGCGCAGCACACGCTGGAACATTGTCCGGCGTGGGCGGAGCAGCGCCGAGTCCTCATGGCGGAGGTCGGAAACGACCTTTCCCTCCTGGCTGTTGTGGCGGCCATAGTCGGGAGGGAAGACAAGTGGAGGGCGTTCTCAGCCTTCTGCGGTCAAGTGATGACCGCGAAGGAGAACGCCGAGACGATCCGTCGTGGGGAGCGGGCTGCTCCCGCGGCGGGTCCTCCATAGAGCCCCACGGGCCAAGCCTGGCCCGTTCCCTCCAATAACAACGGGGGGCACTACTGCTAGCAGTAGAAATGGTGCTGCACCTCCGGGCGTCTCCCTCCGACGGGGAAGGCGTCCGGAGGATGGGTGGTCGATGACCCGGCGGGCAACGGGCATCGACCAATACTCCCAACAACAACGGGAGGGGCGGCGGGGTAGATGGTGTCCACATCCCGCCACACACACGATAAGCAGGTTCGTAAGAGCCACAGAGCCTGTCAAGGCTCAGCGACAGGGAGCCAAGCCTGGCTCACGCATCGGGGGGCGTTCCGGACGCATAACAACTGTTCCCGGGCGCCCCCTATACGATGCAGCGAAGGACACCCGTGCGGTTTTAGCCGGCAGACTCATGCATGCAGTATCGTTGGCGATGTGCTATGCATAGAATCCGGCACTCCCCTCGCTTCTCTGCCCGGAGAGCGGGGGGGTCTTCCCCCTCCTTGTACAGAGGGGGCTACTGGTCGGAACCTGGGACGTAGTCCTGGGGATTCCAGTAGTGGCAGATTTCCGCACGTTAAAAAAAAAGTGGTTGGGGCGGCCCCCTGGGTGTCTCTAGGGACTCCCGGGACCGCCCCCAATACGGGTTTTGCGAACCCGAGGTACCCGAGCACAGCAGCACCGTAATCTTCGTCAGCCGCGAGACTGGCGGAGACCGGGGGCCCTTTTCAGGGCCCGCGAGGTGGGCGGCCTCTATAAAAGTCGCCCGGCCGGTCGGAGCTGTGTGGGATTGAGCCCTTGCTCTCTCACCGACCTATGGGAAGGAAAACCCAAACAGAAAACCGGGGGCCCGGCTACCCTCTTAGGAGTCTGCGGCTAGCTTCGGCTACCCAGCTCCAATAGCCGGTAGAGGATGGCGACCCTGACTGCAAACGCCCGGTCGGCCGGAACCGTTAGGGGGATGTTTTACACCTCCCGCCGGCCTAGAGGAAGGTTACCTCGATAAAAAACCACGGGGTGGGGTTGGGGAAGGTAGTCCCCGTTCCCGAGGCGGGCAGGGATGCCGTCTCGCCGAGGGAATGGGAAGACCCCTTCCTTCTTTCCTCCATTGCACGCCGGTGCTCCGGCAGGAGGTGGAAGGGGGGGTATCCCTCTTTCAACCCGGCCCAGGACGCGGTCCTGGGCTGGTTGGAGGAGAGGCCCACATTCGGCGGTTGCACACCAGGGACGTGGTCCCACGGTCTGCCGAGTGTGGAGGGTCGTCTGGGCCGCTCGGACGTATTCCGAGGTCGGGGCCAGGCGACCTGGGAGGGCGACTGCCCAGGCCACTCGGACATATTCCGAGGTTGGGGCCGGGCGATTTTTCTGGAAGGTGACCCGCCGAGCCGCTCGGACATATTCCGAGGTCGGGGCCGGCGGGGCCGCCGGATGCAAAAGGCCGGCGGCGCGCGGGTGACTCTGGTGGTCGGGGATCGCATCCCTCCCAAACCTGGCCACCAGGGTCGGAGAACAGCCGTCGGTGCGGAGGTTACCTCGGCCGGCGGCTGAAGACGGTATTGCTGGTCGCCACGGCGGGTAAGACGTTGGAGGGGGTGCGACCTCCTTCGCCCCAACCGTCCGTGGGGCCCCCCGCGTGGCGGCGCCCGCTACGGTGCCCCCGAGGTCGGAGGCGGGGGAGCCCTGAAAGCCCATGTGGGGGACTGGGCCTTGATGCCCTCTCCTCATGGGTGAGTAAGGGACTGGAGTGCGTGGCCCCGATGATACATTCCGGGGTCCACCACTAGTGTCCGACCGAACATTCGGCTTCGGCTTCGGCTTCGGCCACCTTCGGCCAAAAATTACACCTTCGGCAAAACAATCGGCTTCGGCCAAAATTAGGCCGAAGGTTTTGCCGAAGCCGAAGGTTGATTGGCGCGTGCGCACTCCACGGCAAGGGGCCGTCAACACTTGAATCACCCAATTCAGAAAATTTTCCACTTTTTGATGAATATCTGAAATCCTATTTAAATGAACCTTTACTTAAAAGGAACGCCGACATTTTTCAATATTGGGATTCAAGTTCTTATACCAATAACTTAAAAAAAGTAGCTACAAAGTATTTATCGGCTCCTCCTACCAGCGTAGCGAGCGAACAATTGTTCAGCGCTGCTGGACAAATTTATGCTGATAGGAGAGCTAATTTGCTTGGGGAAAATGTTGATAAACTTCTGTTTCTAGCCTATAATATTAAATTGTTTAATTCTAATTATTGAGTTCATAGTTTGAAGTGAAGAAATACTTGTATTATTTTTATTTATTATTTTGAGGTAAATTTTTTTTTAGTTTTTCCTAGTTAGTAACTAGTAGTTACTAATTTTAAATTTATTATGTTCCTAAAGCCAAATACAAAAAATAATTTACTTTTGCAAAGCGAATTGAAATGTAAAGAGGACAAATAAGTAATTATTTTATTTTAGTTACATATGATTAAAATAATAAAATATTTAAAATAATAAAAAATAAATTTGTGCTTGTATTATTTAATATTTTAAACCACAACTCCGCAAAGGCAAACACACACTATACACTAAATAAAAACTAAAGAAACAAGTACACTATCTCAACTTAATAGCAATTAGCAATTATAACAAATGCTAATTCCTTCGGCTTCGGCTTCGGCTTCGGCAAAAAAATTGACCTTCGGCTTCGGCTTCGGCTTCGGCCAAAAATTGACCTTCGGTCGGACACTATCCACCACATATGCCGGCACAAGCCGGAGTAGCCGTAGCGGGTAGTGGGATGAAACAAGAAATGGCAGACAATAAAAAAATCAACATAGATAATAGTATGGAGACCACCGAAGACCGGGGAGTCTCGGTGACGCTAAGGACGGCCTTGCAGCCTCCCTCGCGACCTTCGTCGCGGTCCTCTTCTGCGAATCGCTCCAAGCCCCTTTCGGGCCCAAAGAGCGTTAAGGAGAGGAGAGGGAGGGACATGAATGCCCGAAGAGGGCTGGTGGGAACTGCAGATAGCAGCCAGGAGTAAAACAACGCTTCCGTGGAAGGCACCCAGGCGGAGGAGCTGGTGACGGGTTTTTCCTGTCCATTCTCCCCTTTTGGACAAAAGGTCCAGAAGCTCCTGAATAAACCGGCTAAGCCAGCTATCTCGGACGCAGAGGCAGAAGAGAACAAAAATGACGACCACCATACCGTCATGTTCTCCGACGACTCGAATGTGAGCGGTCGGAGAAGCGAGTCTTCAGCTCTTTCCCAGGAGGCCAGGTGCACGGCTCTGGGCAAGCGCAAATACAGCGGGCGGGGCGGGCTAGTTTTTACCGGCGAGTATGAGAAGCTGAAGGAGAAGATGACCGCCAGGGAGCAAGCAACCGCCAGGGAGCAAGCGACGAGGAAGAGGCTGGAGAGGGAGGCCCTAGATCCAACGATCGGGGCAGTCCTCTCCAAAGGGAGAATGGAGTGGGAGATAAAGGCCCTCAAGGAACTAAACAAAGCTCCGACGAGGGACCTCCCCTCCAGGATACTGGAGGAAATACGCGCGATAGACAAGGTCGCTACGAACTCGAAGAACCTGTCGGGATGTTACAGGGGAGCCCTGAATAAGGCATCCGCCACCATTACGGCGGCTACCAAATATCTCTCCATAAGAGCGGAGAAAGATAAGGAGCAGGACGCGCAGGAGGCTGAACTGGAATGCCTAAGAGGGGAATCCGGTCTATCATGAAGGCGGACAACGAACGCCTGAGGAAGCGGCTGGAGGGGAAAGAGGGGTCCTTAGCGGCCTCTGGCGCGACCCCTCCATCTCTAAGTAGGGACGACGAAGGCGGGCCCCGTTCCCCTTCACCCCGACTGACTGTCAGGCCCAAGAGAAGAAGGATTCAAAATTCCATCAGGGACGAGACGGACCCGGAGGACGAAATTGAGTCCTCCAGAGACGCGGTTATGCGTGAAATAGAGGAGACGGGCATGCCACCCGTAATTCGTCCACCGCTCCAAGAAAGGACGAAGTTGATAGAGAAGGCGGTCCCGGGTAAGAACGGGGCTGTCTTTAGATTTGGGGCGGCTTTGGAGACGGGGGCTGGAACGGCCTTTGGTTTCGGGACGCCCCGGGAGGCAGCATTCAGCTTTGGCGCGTCTCAGAACATGGAGAAGAGGCTGCTGGAGAGACTCACTATTAAAATGGTGGAGCTCTTCAGTGGTCTCAAAAGCCAACTGCGCGAGGGGGGCGTTCTACCTAAGCGCCCTGCCGTCATCCCAACTGAGAGGGCTCCAACCGTGCTCCAAAAAGGAAAAGAGGGCAACACGGCAAAAAAAAAGAGGGAAAGAAGCTGGGTATAAAAGAGCCGGCTACACTTAAAGAGGCAAAGGGAGCCAAATTGTCTGCCAAGCTGGTTGTCAAACAACAGCAAGGCAAAGCCGCCACCACCAACAACAACAAGGTGCCCGGTGGTGGAGAAGCTGGGAAACAACTCACCCTCTCTTCCCCTGACATGGCGACACCCCAAACCAGCTGAGTGGAAGTCGTTAAAAAGGGAAAGAGAAAGGCGCAAGAGCCGTCGAAAGCCGTCTCTGGAGGCCAAAAGCCGGCAAAAGCCTCACCCCCTAAGGGGGCAACCAAAGGGCCAGCCGGCAAGAGGACGGAGCCACGCACTGCGGCCGTGACGATTACCTGCCCAGAGGACGGGTACGTAGACGTCATGAGGGAGGCGAGACAAAAGATCCCTCTGGCCGATATTGGGATCACCGGCGGGATGAAGGTGAAGAGAACCGTGACGGGCGCTCTCTCACTCGAAATCTCGGGAGTAGACAGGGCGGCCAAAGCGGACGCCCTGGCCCAGAGGATGAGCATATTGTTTGCCGGCAGAGAGGGCGTGAAGGTCGCCAGGCCGGTTAAAACGGCGAAGCTGCGAATAGGCGATCTGGACGACTCCGTCACCGCGGAAGAGCTGGCGCAGGTGATCGCTGAGGCCGGGAGGTGCCCCCTCATCCAGGTCCAGGTGGGCCAGACGAGGAGGACGCTGAACGGACTCAAATTGGTATGGGTCCGGTGCCCGGTGGCCGCGGCCAACGCGATCGCCGGTAAGGGCCGGTTGCTGATCGGGTGGCTTAGCGCGAAAGTGCGGCTACTCGAGCAGCGCCCCCTTCAATGTTTCCGTTTCTTGGAGGGGGGGGGGGGCACGTGCGGGCCACGTGCACCAGCAGTGTCGACCGCAGCGGACGCTACTATAGGTGCGGAAAACAGGGGCACAGGGCGCAGGACTGCTCGGCCGCACCCAAGTGTCCTGTATGCGCGGACATGGGGCTCCTCTCTGGTCATCGAGCAGGTAGCAAGGCCTGCAAGCCGGCGAACAGAAAAAAAGGAGCCCCACCCAGCGCGAGGATAAGCCAGGCGAGCAAAAGCCAGGCGACTGTGTCGGGCGCCAGCCAGGTGGCAAAGGCGACGACGTCCAGGGAGGATTCCCAAGGAACCCGCCAAAAGGCTGCCGGGAAGAAGCTTCCCACCATCGTATCAAACGAGGCAGTACGGATAGTGGTTCCCAAAGGGAAGAAAAAGGAGGGCAATAAAATCCCCGGGTGGGGGGATAAAACTGAGGAAAAGGAGGGTAAGGCGCCGAAAGGCGTCGTAGCCATGGATGTGGCGGTCGAGCAACTGCCCAATTAAATAACTGGTGCGACCTCTATATTACAGGCTAATGTCAACCATGCTCGGTCAGCGCAGAATTAGTTCCTGCAAACTATAACTGAGCGTGGTTGTGGACTCGGGATCGTAGCCGAGCCGTACCGCGTGCCGCCCAACCACCCAAACTGGATACGCGGGGCTCGGCTGCGATAGTATGCAACCCGTCGCCGCGGGCCCCCCCATGTACCCTGAGTGAGGCTGGGAGGGCTTTGTGGCGGTGAGATGGGGGCCCATCTCGGTGATGAGCGTTTATTTGTCTCCCAACATCGACATGGCCCGCTACGAGGATTTACTGGAGGCCCTGGGGGAATGCGTAAGGCGCCACCTCCCGGGGGCCCCTATGGCGGGGGACTTCAATGCCAAATCGCAATTGCGGGATTCCCCGACCATAAACAGTAGGGGCCGTCTTGGAGACCTGTACGGCGGGACTGGGCCTGTGCACATTGAACACGGGCTCAGTGAAGACGTGCGTGTGTCAGCGGGGGGGCTCGGTGATTGACATCACCTTGGCAATTTTCCCCGCTGCGCGGCTGATGCACGGCTGGAGGGTGGCCACTGAATTAGAGACCCTGTCCTACCACCTCTATATAGAGGTGGTGGTCTCGGACATCCCTCCGGCAGTTCAAGCCCGCCGCCACACCGCGGAGGCAAAACTGCCGAGATGGGCCGTGAGAAAAATGGACGCCGATCGCTTTTTATCGGCGATTGTGGCGTCCAGCTGGCGGGCTGCGCCCCTGGAGGAGGGGCGCAGCGTCCAGGAGTAGGCGGACGAACTCCGGGGCGTGCTGACGGATGCGTGCGACGTCTCCATGCCCCGGGTCAAGTCCCGGACCAGGCGCGCCGCTTACTGGTGGACGGAGGAGATTGCGGAACTACGGCAATCCTCCGTCCGCGCCAGGCGCGTCTGGACAAGAGCACGAGGGGGACGAGGTAATGTCCCCGAGGAGGCGGCGCGCGAAGACTATTGAGCTGCCCGGCAAGCCCTCGCCAAGGCAATAAGGTTGGCCAAGGAGCGGTCGTGGGAGGGGCTCCTCCAGAGGATTCGTGGGGACGCCCATACAGGCTGGTGATGAACAGGCTCAGGCCTTGGGCGCCGCCGACCACGGAGACACTGGACCCCGGTTCCTGGAGGAATTTGTCCAGACCCTTTTCCCACAGGGGGAGGAAGGTTGGGAGAAGGAATTCCATACGGAAGAGACGGAAGACTGGGACGAGGAACTGGGGGTCACCCCGGAGGAGCTTCAGAGAGCCGTTAAGAGACTCCGGAGAAACAAGGCTCCGGGTCCTGACGACATTCCCGGCCGCGCCTGGGCCTTGGCCGCCGGGGAGCTGTCCGGTCAGATTACGCGTCTGTTTACGGATTGTATGAAGACCGGACGGTTCCCACAAGCCTGGAAGGAGGCCAAACTGGTCCTTCTCCCGAAAGAGAGCAAGCCTGCGGACTCACCCTCCGCTTACAGGCCGATCTGTTTGCTGGGGGAGGATGGTAAGCTCTTTGAGCGAGTCATCGCTGAGCGCGTCCTCCAGCATCTATCCCGGAATAGTCCCGATCTGTTTAGGGACCAATATGGGTTCCGCGCGGGAATGTCGACCATCGACGCGATCCGCTGCGTGCAGGACCGCGCGGAGGCCATTTGGAGGGAGAGCGGGATGTTGTTGGGCGCGTCGTTCGATATAACAAACGCCTTTAACACCTTGCCCTGGCTGGTTATAGGGAGGGCACTCAGGTATCACCGTGTCCCTCCCTACTTAATCATGGTAATTCTTGATTATTTCCGGGATAGAAGGTTGGCCTTCATAGATCGAGACGGAGTCTGGAGGGTGAGACTGGTGACACGGGGAGTGCCGCAGGGCTCGGTACTGGGTCCGCTGCTGTGGCTCCTCGGGTATGACGCAGTGCTGAGGCTTGCCCTCCCCCCCGGCTGCTGGGTCACCGGTTACGCTGACGACACCTTTCTGGGAGTCGAGGGGGAAGACTGGGAGGAGGCCAGGCAGCTGGCGAATGTAGGGGTGGCCTGTGGTGCGGGCCATCAAGAGCCTAGGGCTTCGGGTGGCTCCTCAGAAAACCCAAGCGGCTTTTTTTCACGATCGCTCGCTGGGGAAACCGCCTGAGGGGATGGCTTTGATGGTGGACGGAGTCCGGGTCCCCATAGGGACCCAACTCAAGTTGTTGGGTCTCTGGCTGGACGGCACGTGGAACTTCGGCGAGCATTTTGCCCGCCTAGTCCCAAAGGCGAAGGCAGTGGCGAATAGCCTTTGCCGGCTTGTGCCAAACCTGAGAGGGTCGGGCGGCGGAGTTCCGCCGGCTCTACGCCGGGGTGGTGCAATCGGTGGCCCTATACGGGGCCCCGATCTGGGCCCCGAAGATGGCCGCCAGCGAAAGCCTCAAAGCACCTATGCGTGGGGTGCAGAGGCTGGTGGCCATCAGGGTCGCAAGGGGGTATCGCACTATCTTGCATGCGGCGGCCTCGACCCTTTCCGGGCTCCCGCCGATGGAGCTCCTCGCGGCGAAATACGCCTATGTGTTTTAGCGTACGCGGGAGCTTCAGAGGTTAGGGGTGCCCATTACGGTCAGGGTCCGCGCGGCGGTGCGCAGGGAGGCCACGGCGGCCCTCCTCGCTGGGTGGCAAGATTATCTCGAAAACCCAAGGTTATCGGGCAGGAGGGTCGTCGAAGCCGTCCGGCCATGTCTAGAGGACTGGGCGAACAGGCGGGGACGTAGACTAACGTTCCACATGACACAGGTGCTCACCGGGCACGGCTGCTTTGGTGAGTACCTGTGTCAAATAGGAAAGGAAGGCACCACACAGTGCCACCATTGTGGCGAGGACATGGACTCGGCGCAGCACACGCTGGCGCATTGTCCAGCGTGGGCGGAGGAGCGCCGGGTCCTTCGCGCCTGCGTGGGGCGGGATCTCTCCCTCCCGGCTATATTGGCAGGGATGGTCGGAGGGGGGAGGAGAAATGGCGTGCTATGGCGAGGTTCTGTGGCACCGTTATGGCCGCCAAGGAGGAAGCTGAGAGGATCCGGCGCGGGGAACGACCCGGACCAGGCCGGAAACGTGGACGGGGGAGTCTTCCGGCGTCCGCGGAGATTACCACCTCGCCGGCGCAGAGGGAGGCCCCCCCAACCCCGCGCCCTAGCAATCTAAGAGGGGCGTGGGGTAACAAGGGTGATGGGGGGCTGGAGAGGACTCGTCTCTCTCTCGCTTCCTCCCCCCTTCCCCAGGGTCGGCAACTCGTCCAGCGAGGGTGGACGAGCCACAGCCGGCAACGGTCTTTGGCCTTGCCTTGCCCGTGGACTGCTGGCACACCTAAGTGCCAGATCACGGTACGTGGGGGAGGAATGCAGTGTTGTTAGACGGGCCGGTTTTTTCGCGCATGCGCGACGGTGACGGGTGTGATGAGGCAGCGAATACAGTGCCAGTGCGGGTACTGCCGGTATAGAAGAAATGGGCGCTTGGCGGCCTCGACGTAAGGACAGGCTAAGTTAAGGTAAGTATACGTTATTTACTTCAATATGGATTTAAATGGAAAAGGAGCAGTTAAGAAACGTAAGATTAGGGAATTCCAATCTTCATGGCTAGATGAGAATGTTTTTAAAGGATGGTTGGCTCCTTACTACCAAGAAAATAAAGCAATATGTACTGCATGCAATAAGACCATCAGATGTTGTAAAACAGATTTGGTTAAACATTCACAGACGGTCAAACATATTAAAATTGTAAATTTTAAAGAAGTTGATAATAATGATGAATTACCATAATTGTCACATAAAGATAAAGTCAAACGAGCCGAAATTAAATTAGCAGCATTTTTTGCTGAACACAATATCGCTTTTTACATCGCAGATCACTTAATTTCACTATTGAAGGATATTTGTGTAGATCCTAAAGTTGTACAGGAACTTTCATTAGGCCGACTGAAATGTACAAATATCGTTAAAGATGTCATAGCAAAACGCGAAGTCGAAAAAATTGTGGTCGAAGTAGTTCTTTGTTTTCTTCATTTAAATGCCGAGGCCGAACAAATTTTTTCTATAGTAACCGATGTAAAAATTAAAAAAGAAACCGATTATCTAACGATACTGTTTCTGCAATTTGCGTAGTTCGGTCAAGCTTTCAAGCTGAAGGCATTAATTGTATTAATTTTGAAACTGATCCTAGGCATCTTGACCTGCATAATTCACAAAATTTATATGGACATACAAACAAATCTGGTGAGAAATAATAATTTTGCTTTTATTTTTTTTATTATTATTTTGCTTAGACACACATCTAGCCACTATTTTCCAATGCATGCTAGTCATTATTATTATTAATATCATTTGTATGATTTCAGAATTTAAGTTAAAACCAAAGAGCATTTTATTCGGAAATTATTTATGTTAATATATAAGTAAATATTAATATTATTTATTTTCCTTTAATAATAAATAAAATTTTATTTTTATGTTATTTAATAGTATTTTATTTAATAGTATTTAATACGTTTGTTTTAAAATGCATATTTTACTTTTATTTGATTATTAAATATTTAAATACTGTTTATGTAATTTTAAAATGTTATTGATTTTTTATTTTCTGTGAAACAAATATTTCAATATTATTTTTGTTTTTATATTAAGTACAATGCTTATACCATTTTATAACAAAATGTACTTTTATTTTATGAATACTGGTAAGGTTTTTGGCAGTTTTCCTTACCCCTGCAACGAATGTTGGTATTCTATGAGATTCTGCCAAATAAAATATTTTACTTTTATTTACAAGTGTCTTTTATTTCATAAATTATATCGCCCTCCTTCCTGTTTTCTAACTGATTTTTTATTATTAAATTTTTTATTATTAAATACAAATTATTGAGTTTTTAATATTTATATATTTTCGTATATATATGTATTATATTATATTAAATATATTAAAATTTTCCAAAATTTTGAAACAATTTTGTATGGGCGACTAATGAACTCCTTTTCAGTACTAATAGGTACTTTACTGAAGCCACAGTTGACGCGCATGCGCGGAAAAACCGGCCCGTCTA
>JASTWR010002196.1:0-24754 GCA_030770355.1 Harpagoxenus sublaevis
ATAAGAATATCTCAATAATCGGAACGTTAAAGTCACGGTAATTCTTCAGTTTACACCCCTCACCTCCGATTTTGATGAACTTAGGCTCAATCGACGCGTTTTTGCTCAAAACGACCGAATCTGGCAGAAAAAAGTGTCGCTCTGCCCCGCGAAGCGAGATATTAGCAGTTAAAGTTGACGACTATCAGGTTATGAAACCTGTCATACCGACGAGATATAGCGACTGGTAGCGACATAAACATGCCCCCCGGGGGCATATGCGCATGGTCTGTGGCCACATGCGCATGCTCAGTGGCCGCACGCGCATGTAAAAGTGCGCGAATTTTAAACGTATGTGTATTTATAATATATTACTTGAATTTTAATGATAAATAAATATAAGTATGTATTAAATCTTCGCCTTACTAAAGTGATGAGTCTATAATATACTAAAAATAGATACAGAAAAGATTAGCAAGACCCCTACGCAAGGTAGGGTGTTGCCCCTCTCTCCACAATTACCCTGTTTGCCAACGCATGTTTTACGACAGTTTTTTGTACCAAAGTAAGTCTTGTTTTCGTAATAGATGTTGCTTTTGCAATAGAAAAGTGCTATATCAAAGTCGGGGGGCTCCGCCCCCCGAACCCCCTGGCCGGGGGCTTCGCCCCCTGGACCCCCTTTCGGGGGGCTCCGCCCCCCTACCCCCGCCGGGGGCTTCGCCCCCCTGGACCCCCCGTGGGAGTTTCGCTTACACGTACTACATGTTAAGTTGTAAAGCGAGGTCTAGGCGAAGCTCCCAACGGGGGGTTCAGGGGGGCGAAGCCCCCCGGCGGGGGTAGGGGGGCGGAGCCCCCCGAAAGGGGGTCCAGGGGGCGAAGCCCCCGGCCAGGGGGGTTCGGGGGGCTCCGCCCCCCGACTTTGATATAGCACTTTTCTATTGCAAAAGCAACATCTATTACGAAAACAAGACTTACTTTGTACAAAAAACTGTCGTAAAACAGGCGTTGGCAACAGGGTAATTGTGGAGAGAGGGGCAACACCCTACCTTGCGTAGGGGTCTTGCTAATCTTTTCTGTATCTATTTTTAGTATATTATAGACTCATCACTTTAGTAAGGCGAAGATTTAATACATACTTATATTTATTTATCATTAAAATTCAAGTAATATATTATTCAAAGCCAAGTGATGCATTATAAGTACATAATATTTTTCAAATAAATTTAGCGCGACAATTTTATTGCTATTAGACACGAAATTGCACGCCACGCAAGGATGTTAGGTGATAGAATTTAAATAACATATTGTCAGGAAAAGTTAGTAGATTTATTAATCCAGTATGATGTTTTGGCAGCTACAATTAAGTGTAGTAAATGTGGCATTGATATTGATATCGATAAAGAGACATTAATGTTCCGATGTAGAAAACGGTACTATGTAAAAAATATACACAAGAAACGTGTGTTCAAGCAGTGCTGGTACTTGGTTCTTGATCTCTCGATGTCCCTGGCTGGTCCTCAGAGGTGGATGTCGGAGGATATATTTCGGCTATGAGCTCAAAGAATTTTTCAATTCGTTCCAGGCGGCTATAAGCGCGTTTGAAAAGAAATTCGCACAAATATCCAAGGACGTGATCCTCCCTGGTTCCGTACCTTGGAATATTGCCGCGAACTTCTCTCCAAACACGCTCTATGTGCTGCGTATGAGCGCCTGTAAATTTAAATAAATTTATTAGATACAAGGAATAAAAAATAATGCAATTAACAACTGTACAATTTTGATTATTTCAATATATATATTAATTTTAAACATCTCTCACCGCTTTCAGGATCGACGAAGTTGAAGGAATGGTTGACTGTCGCATGTTGGAAGCCCTCATTGTTTAGACAATTATAGGACTTCCAACAATCTGACATGATTGTAGTGCCTGGCAGTATCCATTCCTTGATACACGCCAGGAGTGTAGTTTCCGTCCGATCCTGAACTGGAACGATGAAAATTTTCTTGAGCCTCGCTCATATCCTCCGAATATCCAATTACCTCTGACAAGCCGACCACGATTGTATTTTCTTTTTCCAATCTTTGCCTCGTCAATTTCGACTGTGCGTCCTGGGCCACCAAGTTTCTCACTATGCTGTTCAGCCCAGAACACACAGACCTGTAAAAAGAAAATATAAATTTTTTATTTCATACATTACTATATATTTTTTAAGAACATATGCAGTACGTATATTTATGAACATGTTAAAATATAATTACCTCTCGGCAAAAATTAAACCAATCTACAATCGTGGCCGCCGATGACACGCCAGTTTCATCGAAAGTGTCATCGTGACGTGGATGTCGCAACATCAAAAAACATGCAACAATTTTGCATATTGTTGCCACGTCAAGATGACTTTTGCCGAACCAAGTACCTGCTTTGGCACTTTTGTCGAAATCGCACTGCATCGAGACACGTTTCTTATGTATATTTTTTACGTAGTATCGTTTTCTACATCGGAACATTAATGTTTCTTTATCGATATTAATATCACTGCTACATTTACTACACTTAATTGTAGCTGCCAAAACACCATGCTGGATTAAAAAATCTACTAACTTTTCTTGGCAATACGTCAAATGGCCAAACTCTAACAAGCCCAACATTGTTGCGTGGCGTCAAGCGTGCGATTGCGTGTCGCGTGTCTGACAATAACATTGTTGTGCTTCATTTGTTTAAGTTCGCTAATTTCAAAATTCGTGCATTCAACATGCGTGTGGCTACGGAGCATGCGCATGTGACCACAGAGCATGCGCATATGCCCTCGCGGGACATGTTTATGTCGCTACCAGTCGCTACATCTCGTCGGTATGACAGGAATCATAACCTGAGAGTCGTCAACTTTAACGTTTAATATCTCGCTTCGCGGGGCAGAGCGACACTTTTTTCTGCCAGATTCGGTCGTTTTGAGCAAAAACGCGTCGATTAAGCCTAAGTTCATCAAAATCGGAGGTGAGGGGTGTAAACTAAAGAATTACCAAAGTCACAAACAGTTTTTTCTCCTTGGCAGCGATCCGGCTCGAAGGACCAGAATGTTTGTTGTTGATGGTTGCTGATACAACCTTGACGAAGGTTTGCACACCAAGGCGGAAGGACTTTGAAATAACGGCTCCAATTTATTGAGATAAAATATATAGTTTAATGTCAATGTTGGCGGTAGAGGCGAGCGGTATCACAAATTGCACTTATAATGATGCGGTTAAATGCACGCACTCTTGTCTTTGTATGGCCGAGACGACAACGGTATTTGAAACACGGTACTGAGACGAAGCACCGCGACGAAGACTCGGTCGCGGGCGAGAGAGCTCGGAATTCGCTCTGATTGTAAGTTCGAGGCGCACGTGGAGATGCACTCAGATGCACGCCGCACAGCCGGTACGGTCCTCGCGTGTAATGCAGGGAACCGATATCACGAAAAGGCGTAGGCGCGTTATCTCACAATGCACGTAGCAATTGCCAAAATTCGAACCGTCTCCATACACGTTGGAATGTCGACTCAGGCGATCATCGTCTGCCGACCCGAGCGTTGTTTACGCCGACGGATCGGGCCGGCTCGGCCTCGCTCGTCACGCGTAACGCTGAGCGTACGACACGCGGGCGCAAGCGGAGCGCGCGAGATCGGGTTGAAAATTAAAGATTAAATATTAAATTGAACGCTTATTCCTAAACACTATATATATTGCGAAAATAAATGGCCTAATATGTAATTTTGTTTTAAGTATAGCGCCCAAACTAAGAGTTTCAAATAAAATATTATATAATTATTACAGGTTTTATTTAAATATGTAATTCAATAGCAACAATATATATATAGAATATTAATAATAATAATGATATAAAGATTTTCAATTATTAATTATTGAAAAAAGGCTGTTCTAACTAGCTACTTAATATTGTTCGGGGGGAATGTATTGTAGTTCAATCCTACATATAGCACGCGTGACGCTCCTGAGAACCAATGTCAAGCGCGCTGTCGGCGGCTCGGCCGCCGAGCCTCGAGCGGCAGTGGGGGAATAGGAGGCGTCGCCTCGGGAATCGGCCCGAAATGTGCAACTAAATCCCAGCTCTGTTTTATGAGATCGGTCAGTCTTGTATCAGTCGCTTGATCAAACGGTCGACTTGTCATAACCGAGAGTGAAAATGTATTCCGCTGATGAAAGCAACAGTGGTAACAGTGGTGGTATACGTATGAATTATTACGTGCCGATTCCCGAAGCTGAAACTCCACCGAATCAGTGTAATACGTAAGTATTACTTTTGCATAAATTTTTTTTTAAACCTATTTTTTCATAAAAATCATTTATTTATTTCATTCTTTTCTTACAGTTTCGATAACTCTGAACCTCGTTATACGCCTCGTATCTTGAGCAGACGATTTGCCCTGACACCCACAGCTTATAAGTATTTGGACATTGGGATCAGCGTGAGACCTGCGCACAATTCCTTTGTGGAATTGGTCCTTGGTGACAACCGAGGAAATCGGATCGCGCTGCCCCATAGAACATAGACAACGTTTATCGAAAAACGTGCTGATATTGAGCGATTCCTGCAGTCAACCGCGCCTTCATCAATATCGATTCGAGATCTAATTGTAGAACTCGTTAAAATACGCAGTGAAATTATTGCAAAACTTACGTTAAACGATATATGTTTGTACATGAAGCCGTCAACCGTACTGTTTTTATTCGAGCTCGGACATTGTGTCGAGCATGAATATTTGAAGCTGTGTCAGAATACGCAAGAAGTAAATGAGAGATTCGATCGACTTGTTTATATTTTGCAAGGCAAGTGGTTTACCGTATCCTCGAGACACGACGCAGTTAAAATCTTGCGCGATGCGTACGACAAAACCTCCGTCATAGATTGCGAGCTACTAGCTTTTGCTGTGGATGAACTTATGCGTGATGCCGTGACGGGGATATTTTGTAGTGGGTTAACATAAATAAATAAAAAAATATATATATATAAATTTTTTCAATTAATTAATTTTCCTTCCACATCCTCCACTTCGGTTCCTCATTCGAATATTAAAAATTAAACACCGAGCGCATGATGCGCGAACGAGAGAAAGCGAACGGGGTGGGTAGAGAGAACGCGAGGGGTCACGATATACGCAACGTTCGCCTGAACATCGGCGCTCGCTTCTAGAGTGCGAGACGCGATTTGTTTACGGGCGTGAAAAATGACCTGACATGCCCGTCATAGAATCACGGCGCCATTTGGTTATGGTGTCTCGTATTTACAGAGCGAGCGAGCCTTCTAGCGAGGTTTCTTCCCCAATGTTCCTCTTCAGTCTGCAACTGTCGCTCGCCGGTATTATAACGTCGTTTGCGATAGTACTTTTTTTAAGATTTTGCGTGCAAGTGTTTGTTTGTTGAAATCTAAGCCGAGGGGTGCGTGTGGTGCGATTATTAGGTGCGAAAATAAATCGTAAAGAATACGATAGTTTAGCTTTGTTGGCACTTGTCGGCAGTGAAATAATGCCATAGAGAATCAACTTTATATTGGCAGTTTCACTGCCGATAAGTGCAAGCAAATCTGAGCTATTATATTCTGTATGATCAATTTTCGCAGGTGTGAAAAGTATACAGGGTGATTCAAAACTATCGTTTGTCCTTAAAATGTATTCCTCACTTTATTTTCAGACGATTTTTCCTTTACCAAAACTTTGTCCGAAGCTTAGTTTTTGAGTTATTACAAGAAATAGTTAACGAATCACGGAACGAGAACGGAAGGTAGGCAGGGGCGGGGCAACTCACCGTCCGACGCGGGTGATTATGTGGGGTGCTCGCTGCGATCAGCTGTTTGCTACTAGCGATGGATGAGAACGAGTACGCGCGCGCGCGCGCGCACACACACACACACACACACACACACACACACACACACACACACACACACACACACACACACACACACACACACACACACACACACACATACACACACATACAGTCACTCACTCACTCACTTATTCATTCTTACCTTGTAGAGATTCGATGTCTTCATACTGCTGATGAATAATTGCTTCACGACCGTTGATAGCAATAAGACGTTCCCATGTGCGAGAGACACACCGAGTAATAAGCGAGTTTTTTCTTCGACAAATTATATCACGTATCGACACGTTCACGGATTTACTCACGCATTTGACCAATAGATTGATAAACAAGTCTATCGGTTTATCACTGTTAATTACTACCGATTAATCGTTCGACGATTGAGAATTACTCGAAGAAAGAAACACATTACGCACAATCACATCACAGTAAAAGGAAAACTTCTACTTGATTACATCATAGTAATTAAGTAGAAGCTAGTTTTCCTTTTTTTATTAATTGCATTGCGTAATCAACACTTTTATGAATTTACTCGCGCACTCAATCAATAACAATTATAACGGTTAATGCAATTAATTACTACCGATTAATTAATTATTAAAATCACTTGAAACGGAAACGCGTTAAATGCACAGCGCACGTTAAGCCTATTACACAATGCTCGATGCGGAGATTTCTCGACGACAACAAGCAGTCAACAGGTTATGTTGGTACTAGCGCTGCCGAAAGTAAACATTGGTGTGTTCTTTTTCGCTGCACTTCTGAACTAGTGCAATAAGTTAGAATAAAACTAATATATTTTTTTTCATTCTAACTTATTGCACTAGTTTAGAATTGCAGCGAAAAAGAACACACCAATGTTTATGTTCGGCAGCGCTAGTACCAACATAACCTGTTGACTGTTTGTTGTCGTCGAAAAATCTCCGCATCGAGCATTGTGTAATAGGCTTAACGTGCACTGTGTATTTAACGCCTTCTTCAAGTGATTTTAATAATTAATTAATCGGTAGTAATTAATTGCATTAACCGTTATAATTGTTATTGATCGAGTGCGCGAGTAAATTCATGTGTTGATTACGCGATGCAATTAATAAAAAAAGGAAAACTAGGTTCTACTTAATTACTATGATGTAATCAAGTAGAAGTTTTTCTTTTACTGTGATGTGATTGTGCGTAATGTGTTTCTTTCTTCGAGTAATTCTCAATCGTCGAACGATTAATCGGTAGTAATTAACAGTGATAAACCGATAGACTTGTTCATCAATCTATTGGTCAAATGCGTGAGTAAATCCGTGAACGTGTTGATACGTGATACAATTTGTCAAAGAAAAAACTTCTCGCTTATTACTCGGTGTGTCTCTCGCACATGGGAACGTATATAACAATATATACGCGTTCTTATAAATTAAATTAAAATTATAAATTAAAGTAATTTAAATCGACCGTGACTGGCAATATATAACGTCTTTCCGATATGAACATTGAAAAACTGTGAGCCAACTTGGTTTGTCGGATTCACACAGCACATTTTCGGATCAATCGTCAAGACATTATTAATTTCGACCATGGGTTTTGGTCAGTTGATGTAATTTCTAAATTAAATAGTTTAAAATAAATAAAATCGTTAACTTCGACCAAGCTGGCAGTCTTTATTTAAAAAGCACAACGCGTTTCAACCGAGATTCCGGTCCTTATCAAGTGCATACATTACGTTAAACGCTTGCAAAACACTTCATTGTACACCATGTGGCAGCAATGAGTCTACGAACTAAAATACAGAAAAGTTCACGAGCTAGAGTATAATGCGGAAAGAGTATAATCAGAATTATAATAAAGTAGCAATAAGAGCAACGCTTACATGTTTTGTGTGTCGAATTGTATAAAAGATATATAAGAGTCATTATAAACAAGTGTGGTGTTCGATGGTGCGTTCACCTCAGATGACAACGAACGACTAAGTGAAAAACAAAGGTAGAGGTAGCCGAAAGAGCTTACATTAAGTTTATTATTTTGTCGTATATGACGGGAAGGTTGTCCGTGGCTTTCTGTAAATTAATAGTGTGAATCGGTAAACGACAAGGTACATATAGAAAGACATCCTATTACCATGCCGTACATTAAGGATTGTAGCGAGAAAATTTGTAAGGCCCTGAGAAACAAAGGGTTCGACGTGGTCTGTACTGTTCCTAAAAAACTTGACCGCATTATCAAAAGCGGGAAAGATCGGTTGGAAAATGTTAAGCGTATTGAGCTTATTTACGAGATCGACTGCCTTAATTGCGATGCGTGTTACATCGGACAGACCAAAAGAAATTTGGAGACTAGAATCAAAGAACATTGTGCTGATATCAAAAAGCATCCCAGCAAACATTCCGTCGTTAGCAAGCACAAGACCTCTTGCAACTACGAATTTAATTGGTCTAGTCCCAAAGTTCTACACAGTGAAAAACATTTCAAAAAGAGAGAGATCGCTGAAATGGTGTTTATTAAAAAAGATAACAACACTATTAATTTACAGAAAGACACGGACAACCTTCCCGTCATATACGACAAAATAATAAACTTAATGTAAGCTCTTTCGGCTACCTCTACCTTTGTTTTTCACTTAGTCGTTCGTTGTCATCTGAGGTGAACGCACCATCGAACACCACACTTGTTTATAATGACTCTTATATATCTTTTATACAATTCGACACACAAAACATGTAAGCGTTGCTCTTATTGCTACTTTATTATAATTCTGATTATACTCTTTCCGCATTATACTCTAGCTCGTGAACTTTTCTGTATTTTAGTTCGTAGACTCATTGCTGCCACATGGTGTACAATGAAGTGTTTTGCAAGCGTTTAACGTAATGTATGCACTTGATAAGGACCGGAATCTCGGTTGAAACGCGTTGTGCTTTTTAAATAAAGACTGCCAGCTTGGTCGAAGTTAACGATTTTATTTATTTTATTACTCACTGGCGAAGAAAAAGGATTTATCTAAATAGTTTAAATTTTAATTGCGAAAAAATTTTACCCCAGCCAGAGTTTGATTTATTTTTCTGTTTATTATACACCGTCGACCGAAGAATCGGTGCTCCATCTTATAGTTGTTATTGCGATAAATATCACCACAGCCCCAGTGGTCGAATTGGCACGACACCCGCACGGTATACGGGAGGTTCCAGGTTCAAACCCTGGCTGAGGTGATATTTTTTCGCAATAAAAATTTAAACTATTTAATTTAGAAATTACATCAATTGACCAAAACCCATGGTCGAAATTAATAATGTCTTGACGATTGATCCGAAAATGTGCTGTGTGAATCCGACAAACCAAGTTGGCTCACAGTTTTTCAATGTTCATATCGGAAAGACGTTATATATTGCCAGTCACGGTCGATTTAAATTACTTTAATTGTTATTCTATACTGGCGAAAGAAATTTATTATTTTGTTTAAAATTATAAACTTCAGATAAAACTTATAAAATATAAATGTATAAACTTGTAGAAGATCCCTTTCTAAAAAGGGCATGGGAAGTCTATTGTTGTGTCTTTTCCGTAATGCCGATTGGTTCTTTCATTGTGCTTACTTCGTGAGCTTCTATCATCATATATTTTGACAGTTTTGTGTATTATATATGAAGGGGTTATAGTGTAATGTAGTAGTGTAATATAATAATAGTAATAATATAATATTAAAACTAAATAGCGCGCGTCTGTGATGTCTAGTGTAATAAATAGTGAATATTCATTTGTAGAACTGTTTTATGTTTATTATGTTTAATAATCTTAAATAATAAATTGTATATTAATAAGTAGACATCGGATTTTTCATATGCAGATTGGTGGAAAAAAGCAATTAATAACTAAGATTATGTTATTTATAATATCCACCATATTTATACTGCAACATATGTTAGGTATAAATATGTTGGATATTATAAATAACATAATCTTAGTTATTAATTGCTCTTTTCCACCAATCTGCATATAAAAAATCCGATGGCTAATAATAAGAAAATATTCTATTTAGTATACAGGGTGTCCCAAGACCTCACCGACAAACTTTGAGGAATGATAGGTCACACAGAGAGGATCATTTTTTGTTAAGAAACATATGGTCGCTGACGCGACCTTAAGGAGTTATGCATCCGAAAAGTCAGATCTCCGGTAAAATGTTTTAAACAAATAAAATTTATTTTTTCTTGCATGTTCTGAAAATTTACAATAATAGCTGTTCAAATTGCCTGCCCTGTACCTCATTACATTCTTGACACCTTCGCAGCATTGATTGTCCAACTCTGTCGAGTATGGCAGGGTTGTTTCGGATTTGTTGAAACGCAGCATTTATTCGGTCAATCAGTTCCGCTCTGTTGTCAACTGGGGTGACGTACACGATACTCTTAACATACCCCCACAGAAAATAATCAAGGGGCGTTAAATCGGGTGATCGCGGTGGCCACGCAACAGGTCCCGCTCTTCCTATCCAATGTTCCCCGAATTTGGCGGTTAAATGTGCGCGCACATCAATGCTGAAGTGTGGTGGGGCTCCATCATGCTGGAACCACATGTTCCTGCGCACAGCAAGCGGTACATCCTCGAGCATTTCCGGAAGTGTGTTCTGCAGGAACTGTAGATAGTCTGCTCCATTTAAACGTGGTGGCAAAATAACAGGTCCTATCAGATGATTACCAATAATTCCAGCCCATATGTTGACGGAGAACTGTTGTTGGTGAGCTCTAACAAAAATCGTATGTGGGTTCTCATAGTCCCAAATGTGACTATCCCTGTTGTTAAAGTATCCGGTCCGCGTGAAGCAGGCCTCGTCTGTGAACAAGACGTACGTGGGAAAGGCAGGATCAGTGACACTTTGATGAAGAAACCACTGTACAAATTGCATACGAGGTGCAAAGTCGTTCGGTCCTAGTGCCTGTACCTTCTGGAGGTGGTACACATGTAGGTCGTACTCATGTAATACTCTCCAAACTGACATGCGACTTGTGCCCATATCGTGCGCCACAGCACGCGTGCTGGCTGAAGGTTTATTGCTGAAACTCTCGATCACATTGTCTTCAAAATCAGATGTCCTCACATCACGCCTTCCCCCGCCAACATGCTGAGGACGAAGATTCCCCGTCTCTCGAAGGCGTTGATGAATTTGAGCAAAGGTACTGTGGTGTGGATGTCTTCTGTTAGGAAACCGCTGCTCGTAGATGCGACGAGCTTCTCTTCCATTTCCCCTAGCCTCACCGTAACACATTATCATGTCAGTCAGCTCAGCGAATTCGTAATTCATGCTTGATTGATTGATAACAAACTCACAGAACAACAACAAACCTACGACGTAAGTTAGGTTAGGTTATAGGTATAGAAAGACTAGTAGTAATACTATGTCGGTTCTAAGCCGGGAGCTCCGAGGGGGGAGCGGGGCGGGGAAGACTCGATTGGCGAGGGGGCTGATGTCACACGGGGAGGGGGACTTTTTATGCGTCAGGGCCAAGGGGTTCAGAGGAGGGGGGTATCACCTACGTACACGTACTGTACTGCAGGACTGCGTTCCGATTCCCCACCCGAGTGCACTCCCTCTCTTTCTATCTCACTCTTCTGAGAGTTAATTACATTAAATTCTATTTGTGCAAAACATTTGACCGGAGATCTGACTTTTCGGATGCATAGCTCCTTAAGGACGCGTCAGCGACCATATGTTCCTTAACAAAAAATGACCCTCTCTGTGTGACCTATCATTCCTCAAAGTTTGTCGGTGAGGTCCTGGAACACCCTGTATATTCTTACATGTTAAGAATATTTGATAGTTAAGAATATCTTTAGTATATATTCTTACATGTTAAGAATATTTGATACTTAAGAATATCTTTAGTATACATTCTTACATGTTAAGAATATCTGACACTTAAGGATATCTTTAGAGGATTTTACTCTTAAACTAAGAGGATCATTTTGGCGATTATTTTAATGGCAAATATTATAAAGATAAGTGGTATATTCTAAAGATGAGAATACAATTTTTTCGGTGCGTGGGCATGTGCATCCTTGACATATCCAAGACACGTTTGTACGAATTTCATCATGAGTACATGTCTCTGCTGTATCGCGACAATTGTAAAATTATGTACACCAACACGGACAGTTTGATTTACCACATAGAGTACGAGGATGTGTATGAGAACGTCAAACGCGATATCGCTAGATTTGATACGAGCGATTACCCGGTCGACAACGCGTACGGTATACCGCTTGAGAACAAGAAGGTGCCAAGCTTGATGATTGATGAAAATAATGGCGCGATCATGACCGATTTCGTCGGACTCAGGTCGAAGATGTACGCTTTGCGAGTCGATGGCAAAAAAGACACTAAGAAAGCTAAAGGTGTCAAGAATAATATCGTATCGCGTACTATAACGTTCGACGATTACACACGGTGCCTGAACGACGAGATTGAAATGACTCGAGGTCAGTCCTGTATAAGGTCAAAATTGCACCAAGTGTGCACCTACCGCGAGACGAAAATCGCTCTGAGTCCATACGACGACAAGCGGTACATCGTACCGGATTCAACCGATACGTTACCGTGGGGACATTATCGAATACTCTTGTAACATAATATAACATAATGTAACATAATGTATGTAATGTATGTAATGTGCGAAATGTATGCGATGTATGTATGTATGTATGCAACGTTTTATATTAGACGTGATATTAATAAGGATATTGTATGTATACAACATTTTATATTGGATGGGATATTAATAAAGATATTGATTTAATATTTTATAAATAATGAACAAAAGGCAATTGGAGCCAAGCGCCGTAGATAATGCGCAAAATATTTATTAATAAACGAAGTCACGAACGTTTCGACCCTTTCTTGGGGTCATTTTCAGCGTGAATATAAAATAACGTGTCAAATCAAATCTACATAATGACGTCAAACGCAATGACTCGATGTCCCTAACGTAGTCAACAATAATCGTGGTCAACAATAAAATCTTAGCTGCATGACCGTCGTCTCTCGAATGCTGGACAAGCGAGTGTATGCTCCGAAGCAAACCCAGGCATCCCCCGAATGGTCCTCTCCTCGGTTGACAGGCCAAGAGGAAAGGAAAATCGCCATGTCACTTCGTGTATCAAACCGGAACTCCCAAATTCGAAAGATACCTGAACAAGTATTCGGAGCAACACATATGCAATAATCCGATAACGCAAATTAACATCGAAGATTAATTAGTTACTTACAAAAAAACCCAAAAAGGCGAATACAAGTCGTACATTGCTCTACGGTTAAAATACGTGGCATCCCGACAACGTTCAAATAGCGAATGACATTTAAGTTTTTAAACGTTGTCAGGATGACAACACAAAGTCATAAAGAGATAGGCCCACATACAATTGAAGCCACCTCTATGAGATAAACAAAGAAGTGTACTCTCGTGTACCGGAGCGAAATTTAAAGTTTAGAAAGTTTCGCTATTACATCTGAATATGACTCCGGCAAATTTTCCGTGTCCGTCTGCAAATTTAAACCATTTTTCTGTCTCTTAATATAGAGCATCTCGGATGTTAGGCGTTTGCTTAAATAGAGCTCATTGTCCAGAATCTCCACACCGTCCCAATCAAAATCATGCCCGGAATCCAAATTATGTTCCAGCAACACAGAACGATTAGGCTTCCTTTTTAATATGTGATTGCGATGTTCATTAACCCTCGTTTGCAATTGTCTGCCTGTCTGCCCAACGTAGGAGGCATCACAACTATTGCAATTTATTTTGTAAACTACATTGTTAAGAGCCGTTCTTGGCAGCTTGTCTTTATGTGCTTTAATAAAAGTTCTCATTTTGTTGAGGCTGAAATACGACAATCTGACATTAAGATTCCTTGTTACATTCTTAAACTTCTCAGTAACCGAAGGAACATACGGTATCGTAAAAAAAGGAGCCAATTCCGCGTCGTTCGTGTTATTAGAATTATCCTTCTTGGAATCAAAATTCTTAATTAGAAACCTTATACGTTCATGGAAGACTGAAAATGAACTCCAACGGATAACAATTATTAAGCAAAATTCTTATAGCTAATTCTAAGTTTTTAGCATGAAACCGAGGGTGTGACAACCGAAACACTCTGTCTATCAAACCGATCACTGTTCCTCTCTTCTGACACAATGGGTGTTGAGAAAAGAAACTTAAATATCTCCCTGAGAAGGTTGGTTTATGATACCAATCAAAAATAAGCTTATTGTTCTCAAGCATCATAGTGACCTTTATACGGGCTTGCTTCATTTCTACATCGTATAATGTTGAAGAGTTTCCCTAAGGCCGATAGTTATGTTGCGAATAGTTTTGATTTGGTGGAGAAGCTTTCAGAGGTATACATTGACGATGAATTTAAACTTATCTCTCTTGATGTAATTTCCTTATTTACCAACATACCTACAGAAATGGTTTTGGAGAGTATCTCCATTAGATGGAATTATATCGCGGCCAATTGCAACATTCCTAAATCTGAGTTTTTTACGGCCGTTCGATTGGTTTCAAATTCGACGTTTTTTATTTTTAATGGAATAATATATCAGCAAACCTTTGGCTCTCCTATGGGCTCTCCTTTGTCTCCCATGGCTGCCGACATTGTGATGCAAGATCTTGAAAAGAAAGCCCTTTCGATACTCAAATACACTCCACCGGTTTTTGGGAGATATGTTGATGACATCGCGTTGGCGGCCCCTTCCGACTCCTTAGATTATACACTGGAGGTCTTCAATTCATTCCACCCTAGACTCCAGTTCACAATGGAGGTTGGTGAGAATAATACGTTGAATTTTCTCGAGGTCACTATGATGCTTGAGAACAATAAGCTTATTTTTGATTGGTATCATAAACCAACCTTCTCAGGGAGATATTTAAGTTTCTTTTCTCAACACCCATTGTGTCAGAAGAGAGGAACAGTGATCGGTTTGATAGACAGAGTGTTTCGGTTGTCACACCCTCGGTTTCATGCTAAAAACTTAGAATTAGCTATAAGAATTTTGCTTAATAATTGTTATCCGTTGGAGTTCATTTTCAGAGTCTTCCATGAACGTATAAGGTTTCTAATTAAGAATTTTGATTCCAAGAAGGATAATTCTAATAACACGAACGACGCGGAATTGGCTCCTTTTTTTACGATACCGTATGTTCCTTCGGTTACTGACAAGTTTAAGAATGTAACAAGGAATCTTAATGTCAGATTGTCGTATTTCAGCCTCAACAAAATGAGAACTTTTATTAAAGCACATAAAGACAAGCTGCCAAGAACGGCTCTTAACAATGTAGTTTACAAAATAAATTGCAATAGTTGTGATGCCTCCTACGTTGGGCAGACAGGCAGACAATTGCAAACGAAGGTTAATGAACATCGCAATCACATATTAAAAAGGAAGCCTAATCGTTCTGTGTTGCTGGAACATAATTTGGATTCCGGGCATGATTTTGATTGGGACGGTGTGGAGATTCTGGACAATGAGCTCTATTTAAGCAAACGCCTAACATCCGAGATGCTCTATATTAAGAGACAGAAAAATGGTTTGAATTTGCAGACGGACACGGAAAATTTGCCGGAGTCATATTCAGATGTAATAGCGAAACTTTCTAAACTTTAAATTTCGCTCCGGTACACGAGAGTACACTTCTTTGTTTATCTCATAGAGGTGGCTTTAATTGTATGTGGGCCTATCTCTTTATGACTTTGTGTTGTCATCCTGACAACGTTTAAAAACTTAAATGTCATTCGCTATTTAAACGTTGTCGGGATGCCACGTATTTTAACCGTAGAGCAATGTACGACTTGTATTCGCCTTTTTGGTTTTTTTTGTAAGTAACTAATTAATCTTCGATGTTAATTTGCGTTATCGGATTATTGCATATGTGTTGCTCCGAATACTTGTTCAGGTATCTTTCGAATTTGGGAGTTCCGGTTTGATACACGAAGTGACATGGCGATTTTCCTTTCCTCTTGGCCTGTCAACCGAGGAGAGGACCATTCGGGGGATGCCTGGGTTTGCTTCGGAGCATACACTCGCTTGTCCAGCATTCGAGAGACGACGGTCATGCAGCTAAGATTTTATTGTTGACCACGATTATTGTTGACTACGTTAGGGACATCGAGTCATTGCGTTTGACGTCATTATGTAGATTTGATTTGACACGTTATTTTATATTCACGCTGAAGATGACCCCAAGAAAGGGTCGAAACGTTCGTGACTTCGTTTATTAATAAATATTTTGCGCATTATCTACGGCGCTTGGCTCCAATTGCCTTTTGTTCATTATTTATTATTTAAGTGAGCCTTTAACTTTGTATTAATATTTTATACTTTACGTATATATTTCATATGTTTACTACATTTTTTTTTTTATGTTGTACTTATATGTATTTTATATTTTATATTGTTATACTTATATGTATTTCATATTTTATACTTTTTTTATACTTATATGTATTTTATATATATTTTCTACATATTTTTTTATATGTTATACTGATATGTTATACTTATATGTATTTTTATATTTTATATTTTATACATATTTTTTATTTTCTACATTTTTTAGTAAAAAATAAATGCTGTATAAATGCAATATAAATTAAATTACATTGTCCTTATGTATCCAAGAATTGTGTGATCCATCGAATCCCAACCATTTGACGTAAACCTCGTCACCCCTCCTGCGAAGTACTTTCTCCACGAGATATACGTCCGGATAAGCCGCGCGATGCAGCTCGTGCTCGTAGAATCCTCCGGTGACAGATTTTCCACAATAGTCCTCGAGTAGATAGGTTACGGGATTAGTACGCTGTACTTTAACAATTTTAAACACCTCGGTCGTCCAATTCGGCGTGTAACCTTCCTCAAAAATTGTCTTGTACTTGCTGACGCGTACCGGGTCGCCTACTTTAAACTTTGCCGGACCCGCGATCTTTATTGCGCTGTACACCGTGTTCAAGAGTCTTTCGGCGATCGCGGGAGTAACGTCGACGGGCCGCATGTCGGTCGTTCGATGCTTGCGCGGGCCGGTCTATCTATATAAGTCTATGCATTAAATTCTGTGCGGTTTGGGGATGCGGTAGGAAGCGTGCAGTGTTAGTGTATTAATTAGTCGCCTGAGCGGGGGTCGGGGTGGTGGGTTGGGTAGCGCGGTGTCGGCGTCACGCAACAGACGACGCCACGCATGACGCATTAGGTTGCATATAAGCTGATATAAGTACTACCAGAGAGAAAAAGGTTCTACTTCTCATCGATTCAGCTGTATTAGCTTTAAGAACAGCGTGCGTTACTCCACATGCGCCCGTTGCATTGTGTAAGTCCTACGATGTTCTAATTGTAAGTCATACAGTTTGTACTGAATGGGCGCGCACGTGCGGTAGTCGCGGTACGCGCGCGATGTCTCATAATGCCTTATCGCGGCAATAAATTTGATCGAGGGGGGTTATGAGATTACATCATCGGCGTCGCAAAGTTTTGTCACGCCTCGAGGCCTCGAGCGTTTCGAGGACGTTCTGCGATAATCGCACTATAAAAAACGCCTTATCGCGGCAATAAAAAAATTCGATAAGAAATTTTACGCGATGACCATGCGAAGAAAATAAAACTTAAAATAAATACCTTATCGCGGCAATAAAAAAATTCGATAAGAAATTTTACGCGATGACCATGCGAAGAAAATAAAACTTAAAATAAATACCTTATCGCGGCAATAAAAAAATTTACGCGATGACTGTGTAAAAAGAATGAAGCTTAACCGCACTATAAATCAAATTATGGGTGCAATAAAAATTCGATAAATTTATTTTACTTATGACAAAGATCGGGTAGTATATATAAGTGCGCGACGAGACGTGATCGTGGTCAGAAGTCGGAATATTGAGGACCACAAAGTACCGTTTTTTCTCTCAAACGCGCAAGTGTACGTCAAGATGAATAAAAATGTGGAATCTCAGCCCTCTCAGGAAGATTTGAAGGTAATGGCGCTTATGAACGCGCCCTTTTCGACTGATCCGGCGGAGGACAAAACGGATGTAATCAAAATCGGCACTATACGTTATACCCTCCTTGATTTATTGTATATAATTTGGAATCCCTCTTGGACGGCGACGCGCAACCTAAGATTTTTACTCGTCAGTATGTCGAAGCACGCAGAGAGTTCGAAAACGGTATCTGATTTAGTCAATTGTCGCATGCAAACAGCCCTGAAGGATCTGTATCAGTTGTGGCTTGATAAAGGGCCATTGAACCCTACATGTTCCGCCGATGATATGCATAGATTTCTTTGCGCCCAAATTCCTGGCCGAATTTACGACTCGTTTACGAAGGACATTATGAATGTGGAAACTTACACCGAATTGGTGAACCATTATAAAACATATATCGCCAGTTTACCGATCGCAGCGGCGAGGCAGATTTCCGCGTCGCGCGCGGTTTCCGTCGTGACCAATCATGACGACAACGACGACAACGACGACGACGACGACGACGACAACGGTGAAAACGTTTGCGGCGACGATGACGATGACGTCTCATTGGACCATCACATGAAAAAGAAGAAAAAGAAAGAGTCGGTGACGGCAACAGCGACAGCGATGGCGATAACTTCGACGGCGAAGGAAAAAGAGGAAAAGAAGAGAAAGAAGCGGAATGATAATGATGATAAGGAGGAAGAAGAGGAGGTGGAAGAGGGACGCGAGCTTGACGCATTGTTTGATCTGGCCTCCGAGTTTGATGTCAGTCATATTCATCAGTACGTATCGAGATTAAAGAATGGGCGAATGGAGACTAAAAAATCACCTAGAGAGACCGGATATCAATTGATACGCTTGGACGTGTACAATTTCAAAGACATAGCAAACGTGGAGAAGCGTCACTGCTGGAGGCACGCGGAACTGAGAAGTCAATTCTTTACCTCCTCCTCGATCACGGACAATTTTTGGATCAGGTGGCGATGGATCTGTCGACTATTCCGGGAATCGTGAAAGAGACTAGGAATCTTTCCTACGACGGCGGTCAGAGCGACATTTAGGTACGTATAATTTGAGAATATGTGATTAATTTCGTAAATTAATATAGTTGCTCGCGTTACAGATCGATCGTGTCGTCGAAGATCGGGCGGCGGCGATGGTAGTGGTGCGCGAATCGAGGAAGGAGTCAGAGTGACACACGCACGCGCGCATACATATAACTACATATATATAGCGAAGAAAAAAAAGAATGTCTCTCTGTACATAATAGGAAAAATAATAAAGAAAATCTCTCTGTACGTTATCAAAATAGAATTGTATAGATTGTGTAAATTATCATTATTGAATGTTTTGGGTGGGGTAATGGGAAAGAATAACGATAAGCTGACAAATGGGCAAGATTTCTTTATTCGCATCGGCGCGTGGCGAGAGAATTACAATTTTTCAGCCATTCCAAAACATAAAGCGACTAACTCGCAGTTGACGATGTCGGTGCGATCAAAAAATTCGCTCTCGCGTATCATTCGTGGCACGTCCGGAACCATGGATGCGATAGCGACAAAACGGGACAGTTTCGCGTCGACCTTGCCGATTATCGCGCACAGCGTAGCCGCTATAAAATCTTACATGGGCGAATTTGTAATTGGCTATTACCGAATTACAAATGCTCAATATAATGAATAATTAAATGAGATTTAATTACACATTATTTTAAACATTTGTAATTAAACATCATTAAATTAATAATTTGTTTGAGCATTTATAATGGACGCCCAAAGTAATTTTGATGATCAAAGTAATTAAATTACAATCATGTAATTAAATAATTACGTAAATGTAATTAAATTACATGAATGCAATTTAATTACATTTACGTAATTTAATTACATTTATGTAATTTAATTACATTTACGTAATTATTTAATTACATGATTGTAATTTTTATTCAAGTTAAGTTAACGACAAAGAGAACGTGAGAGTGTACATAATGCAAGAAAAATTATTTTGCATACGTTGAGTAAAAATCAATTTTATGTTTGCGTCTCTGTCAAGGTCGTTTACGAGACGCGAAATGCCCTCGCGTACAGTATACGACTTGCAGTATGTCCCCTCCGCCCCCGCTACACTAGCTTCAGTTTACCGTCGCTCAATTTTGGTCTGAAGATGCTTTGTTAGGATGACGTTCTATGGCATGTATTTTCCGCGGCGTTTCGCGTAACCAATCAGAATCGCGCAACGTTTCTGATTGGTTACGCGATTACGCGTTACGTGGAAAATATGTGCCATGGGACGCCACTCTTAATAGCGTTTTCTACTGGAAAAACTAATGCAACACTGGTGCACACTGAGTGCAATTTTATTGTTGTAATATAAAAATTAGTTCACATATTTTCAGTGTTTAATGTTCTACTCGCAAAAAATTTGTCAAATTAAACACAGTAGAACATTAAACACTGAAAATATGTAAACTGATTTTTATATTACAACAATAAAATTGCACTCAATGTGCACCAGTGTTGCACTAGTTTTCCTAGTAGAAAACTATTACAGTGTAGTCAAGTGTAGCACTTCACTCGATCGACTACAGTTACAGTTCCAGATCGACTGCAGGCTACTCCAAAATAATCGAACTATTTGTTTTGTACAGTTGTGCGCTGCGCATTTCCAAATCTTAAAAAAATATCTTTTAATTACGAGGTCTATGATACGTTCAATTGATTAAAATCGCGATACAGAAATTGTATCCAATCTCGTGTGATACTACGAAACGTTTTACAATTTTTTCTGGTAAGTGTTATATCTCGGACTTCCAGTTTCATAGAAGTACCGAGTAAAAATTGGGTATTTTTTACTTTATAGATACAAATTGCCCGTACTATAGATATTTTTGGTGCTATATATCAATATATCTCAGTTTCAAGACAGAAAAATTAATGTTATGAGAATGAGATATAATCACTGACTCCCTTTAACATTTAAGGATATTTGGCGACTTTGGCGTTACAGTAAGATCCAAAAATTAGATTCGCTGCGGATTTCAATATATTGCCGTGATATAAAAATATGAAAATATCGACCATATCAAGAACATTGAGTTTCAATAGTAAAAATATTAAAAACATATTAATAGTAATAATAGTGCAGTTAAACAAAGCTTATCAAATATTCAAAATTGTCTTAATTCTGATATAAAATTAATCAATAATTTTGTTACATACAGTTTTTAAAATAAATTAGTCTTATTTTTTTATGTTTATTGTTGTAAAATGGGAAATTCTTTCACAAAATTAAAGCAAGAAAAATATTGTTAAGCCTGAATAGAATCCAATCTTAAAGAATGTTTAACGGTTTTTAAAAATGTTTATTATACAAGCTGTGTGAAAAATGAATCATTTAAAGCAAACATCCTCTAGATATATTAGGAAGGTATTAGGATATATGTATGTAACCGGTTAGTCAATGATCTTGAAACTTTACAAGTGTAATATGTAAGTCTCTCTACGCAAATGTATCCAAAATTCACGATATTCTCTTAATTTTAATCCCTCATGTATACGGGCGGCGTATGTACATCGGGCATTTTTGACCAGTCACTACCTTCAAATTATCCGTTTGGCTATGAAATATAGTCAAACAATTTTAAAAAAATTTGTAGAGTAACCTTGAAATGTTATTTCTTTGATGGACAAAGAGAAATTCATTACACACATCCGTATTGTTGTCATCAGCAAGAACAGCCAACGCCGTACGCTGCCGACAAACAGTCTCCCGTACGTGAGGGGTTAATAAACATAACTTTTGGATATGACTGTATAGGCTAATCATCGTTAAATGGAAATGCCGAACAAACTCGACTATCTACATCGATAAGCTTAAAATTCTACATTCTTTTAAATTTGTTGACATCTTGATACATACTTTATTATTGAAATTATAAAATGCAAATATGATAGGATATCGAACATGGCGGCTCCAGAGGCTGCTCCAGTCAACGTTGATGATCCGGGGGATATCAATCAACCACTGTCCGGAATCGATAATAATATAGCTTCCTTGAGCCAGTTGTCAATTGACGAGTATTTGCCCACAAATGTTCCTGAGAATATCCCCGAGGAAGAAAAAGCTTTTCGTATTGCGTGCGCAAAAAGGCCCTATTTGGACGGCAAATACTTCAAAGTAAACTTCGAACAATCTACGCCTGACGGTAATATTGTAGCTGTTTGCAAGACATGTGTACCGGAGAAAGCTATAACTGGTAGACTCACAGTATCTTCGAACTATACAACACATTTGAGAGTATGTAAACATGTACGTTATGATAATTTTAAACAAAAGCACTTTACTTACGCACTCGGTTGCCTAAAAAAAATGTAATATTTCGTGTTATAAATTTGTAGAGACGACATGTCACGTTGTACGACCAATACAAAAATTATAAGAAAATTAAACGGCAGCGATTGAATAATAAGGAACCACCTGTTTATAAACGCACAACATGTTCGTTCAACCAAGAGCAGTTAGATCGTAACATTTCGTACTACGTTCTAGAAAGTGGAGCGCCGTTGCAAACTGTGGAGATGCCAGCATTTCGCAGAATGTTTGATGGTAAACACAAAATAAATATTCCGCAAAAAAATTTTATAAAATCGTCAAACGTATAAATTAATGCATATAACACTGCAAACTACACAATATAATATACTCAAATTTCTAGATTTAAAAATAAAAGCAGGTAATGCTTCCGTGAAACACATGTCCAGGCGTACACTTGGCTCGAAAATCGACGCTATATGCACGGAAAATTTGACAAAACTCGAAACGCGATTTCTACGAACAAACATTTTTGCACAACGGCGGATATTTGGACGGGAATGAATCGACGATTTATTGGCGTTACAGTCCACTGGGTATTTGCATTATTAATATAAATCCTTTACCTATTTCTAAATTTAGTACGTTAAATTTGAACAAATTAATTTTATCGCTAATAAGAGTTACAGAAACAGCATTCGTCATTTTTCAAATCATTTTTTCCGTAATTGTTGCAATTTATAAACAATAAAAATATCGCAATTTTGTCGCTCACTTAATATTGTACTACCGTATATTTGTTAAGGTTGTACATACGTTTTGGTTTGGTGTGGTAATTATTGTTTTTTCGGCTCTTTTATAATTATTATGATTGGGCACGTTAAACCATCCTGGTTCCTCGTCTTTTTTTTATTTTCAGTGCAACGAAGCATAGTTTTTTATTCGTTTATTTAATCTGCAAATCAGAAACGTTCAACAGTCGCAGCAAAAGCTGTTACTATGTAAAATTAACGATGTCTATGATATATATCAGTATATATATATGTATATGTATATATAAATAAATATATATGTATATATATACGTCTCAAGCTGTAAAACTATTTCAAACTGTCGAGACACATTTTAGTATTATTTATCTTTTATTTCACCGCTTCACTAAACAATCTTCATTTTTGTATTTCCTGTAAGAACTACCCTAAAGATACCGGTGTAATCACTGGTAACTTAGTTTCACTTTTAAAATAAGTTATTTACAATCCAAGGTTTGCGTGGTTGCTGGGACAATTCGTAACATAAAAATTTTCCTCTTTAAGAGTCATTATATCTTCTCTTCCTCATGAACTATTAGGGTCTTCTAGTACTAACCCCCAAAAAGTTTATCTTAATATATACTCAATTTAAGGGCGGACAAATTTGCATTAGCGTGTAACTATTTGTAAACATTATTACCTGATGGAATAACAAAATCATTTATTTATATATTTATTTATTGGTTTAATAGATTGATGAAGGAACTCTCAAACGTAAATCGGCGGCTATTGCGTGTACGCGTTTCCCCGGTACTCATTCACACACAGCGATCGCAGATGTACTTGTCGAAATCCATGCCTCCTTTGGCTTGAATAACGATAACATTGTAGCGACAGTTACCGATAACGGATTCGAATTTTGTTAAAGCTTTCAAGGTTTTTGGAGTAGACATCGATGACATATTTCCTTCTGGTATGTTATTCGCGATATTTTTTAAATTATATCGCTCTACAAAGAAGTTGGAGCAATTTTTATTTCTCAGGGTCCTCCAATAAATATGGGTACTGTAATCGCTCGGTACAGTGTAAAATTTGAATAAACCACCACAGAAGATAATAACACTGTTCAACAAAAAATAAACACCAGAACGAGACTAGTCATTTCCCGTAGATTTTTGGGTGTTGAATGAGAATTCTGTTTCCAAATTGCTCCATCACGTTACAATTTTGAGAAATTTGCAATTAAAGTTGCAAAAAGGGCTATTTTTACGTATTTTGTCATATTATATAACAACGATATGTGACGTGCTGGAGAAGTTTTATTGCAATTAAAATTAAGTATGTCGTTAGGACATTTAGCCCTCAAAAGGAATTTTTGTGTCGGCTACGGTTAATAAGATAGGTATTCATGATTAAATATGGGGTTTATTGCAAAAAAGCTGTGAATTAGGTCATGACGATTTACTAATAGCTTTCAATTATGTTTATTAAACTTAAGGGTTTTTTAGATCACTAAATATGAATCAAATGTCAAAAATTGACAAATTCCAAATGGTGGAATTAGTATATCGGATAAAAGTTAAATCATGTTTAAATTTTAGCAAAAAAATCTTGTATAGAAGTTTTTACATTACTTAATTACTCAATTTTAACATTTGATTCGTATTCAGTGATCTAAAAGACTCTTAAGTTTAAATAAACATAATTGAAAGCTATTTGGTAATTGTCAATGATCTAAATCATACTTTTTTCGCAATAAACACCATATTTAACCATGAATATCTTATTAACCATAGCCGACACAAAAATTCCTTTTTAAGGACTAAAGTTCTAAC
>JASTWR010002197.1:0-24736 GCA_030770355.1 Harpagoxenus sublaevis
GTAACCCGTTTGTCGTAGTGTCTTCCAGGGAAGACAATTTTTTTCCTCACTTGTGTAATAATTTGTAGCAGTTTCTTCGATATTTTACATTTTTATTGAATTTAAAAATATTGTAAACTGCCAAAAAATCTAAAATTACTCAAAATTGGTATATATTGTCAGTGAATTTTATTTGTTAACATTTTGCACGATAAATTCATCATTACAAACTGTGTAGCGAATTCATGTAAAGTATTGTACTTACGGGTTTTCGGATCGCTGATCATGATTACATTCTCAGATATTCTAAATAAAAGATGGCGGATCCAATATGGCGGACCAAATTTGTAAAATTAATCCTGAGTGTGGTCAACATTTCAAATAATAATGTATGCTCCAAAACGTCAAAGAAGTGCACAAAATTGTAATTTTTACTGGATTTTATTTACAAACGTACACTGTTAAAAAAGATATAAAGTTTACAACACATTTACGATACCACGGTAAATGAAAATTTACAAACTGGGCAGCTAAAATAAAAATTCTTGCACTTGTATAGCTAAATTCATACACAAACATGAATTTTTCCTATCTTAAAATTGCCGTGTTAAGTCGATAGTCGAATTTATTGTTGCCTCTTTTCCGCGATGCTGATTGGTTCTCTTGCTGGCTCACTTCGCGCAGCGAGAGTAACTGTCATACGTGGATGTCAAATTAATCTCGTTGCGCTTACTTCGTAAGTAGCTGTCATATTTTGACAGTTGTGTGTATCAAGGAATTAATAGTATGATAGTAATAGTGCAATAAATATTATTGTTTGCATTTAAGTATTTAATTCATTTCAAGCATTTAGAGATTTAAGTACTTTATTTTAGCATTTGCTTCTACTACGTCAACAAAGACTTTTCCACTCCTTTTGGATGTATTTATTAATAATTGTTTTTCAGATAAGTTATACAAAACATTTCTATTATAATCTTTATTCTTAATTTTTTATAAAATGATACTTTGTGTTATATTTTATTTTCAGTGAACGGTATTCGTTTTCACACTGTTGACACTCCTTAATACAAGGTTACTTAAGAGGTTACATCTATACATGGATCTGCAACGTAAACAAGATTTACAATATTTGGATAAAATTAATAAAAAGAATAAATAACGAAAGAAGAAAGGAGAGAAGTAAAAAAAAGAATGAAAGAGAAAAAGAATAGTAGAGTGAATAACATGGATATGAAAGAATTGACTGATTTGCTAATACTGCATAAATCATACTGCTTCCGTTTTTCTGTGTTTTTCTGTGTTAAGATGACTATTTAATAAGGTAAATAAGTGTTATTGTTTAGAGACAAATTAGTATAATTTTTTATAGTAATATGTGTATTGCTAATTTTTTAACACACTACACATCATGGATATTATATTATTTGCCTATATAGTTCTAATTAGCTTCAAAAGAAACAAGATATAATGTTGATCAAGTACAGAAGGTAAAACTTGCAATAATATATTAAAATCAGATGTAAATAATGTTAGACAAGATAATTAAATTAACAATTAAACTTTATTATTTTTATAAAATATGTATATGGTAATATACATATTTATATAATACATAATATTTGATTGTTATAATTTTATATAATATGATTTTATATACAGGTGTGTATAACATTATAAAAAAAATTAAAAATATGTGATAAGATAGATACTACTATTTAAATTTTTAAAAAGTCTAATGAAGTGGAAGAAAGAAGAAAAAAGAGATAAAAAGAGAGAGAGAGAGAGAGAGAGAAAGAAATGAGAAAGAGAAAGAAGGAGGTAAGGTTTATATTTCAATTTATTTTGTGCGTAACTCGTCAATTATAAAGACGATTATAATGTGTTTGTCCGTAATTTTTCTTATATTCTTTAGATTAAAGCATCAATATAGTGCAGTTTTTTACGTTTTTTACAATTAAATAATTAAAGACGACTTTATATTTTTATTGTTGAATAAAAATTGGCTTTATTTTGAATTGTCAAATTAAAGTTGAGTGATTATTTTATCTTACGATATTTTACATACTTGAAATTTTTTTGTTGTAAACATATTAACAATTATAATCACTTTTCTTAACTTTTATTGGCAACTGGGTCACGTCGTCAGAGAAAATATACAGTCGAACGAGAATCCGCCTTCTATCAAATTATTAAATTTAACAATTTTATTAAGATGGAAAAATCCTTCTCCCTCCAATTAAACGATGTTTTGATTTTGTTCACATATAAAAACTTATTGCGAAAAATATTACCCCAGCCAGGGTTCGAACCTGGAATCTCCCGCATTCCGTTCGGGCGTCTTAACCAATTCGACTACCAGGGCATGTGGTAATATTATCGCAATAGCACATCTAAACAATAATTTAAAACATATTTACGTCGACGGTGAATATTCAAAACGATGAGATACATTAACTTCGCCAGTGTATAAATAATCAAATTAAATTTCTTAATCGACGAAGCTGGCACTCCTGACGGTCACAATCGTCAGGATACTATAAGTAGACCGAGAATCCGGTCCTTCTATCGAAACGCTTAAATTTAAGCACCTTAAATTAAGATGGAAAAATTCCTTCTCCCTTCCCTAATTAAATCGATATCGATTTAATATTAAAATCACTGTAAAAACTTATTGCGAAAAATATTACCCCAGCCAGGGTTCGAACCTGGAATCTCCCGCATTCCGTTCGGGCGTCTTAACCAATTCGACTACCAGGGCATGTGGTAATATTTATCGCAATAGCACATCTAAACAATCATAAGATGGAACACCGATATTTACGTCGACGGTGAATATTCAAACACGATGAGATACATTAACTTCGCCAGTGTATAAATAATCAAATTAAATTTCTTAATCGACGAAGCTGGCACTCCTGACGGTCACAATCGTCAGGATACTATAAGTAGACCGAGAATCCGGTCCTTCTATCGAAACGCTTAAATTTAAGCACCTTAAATTAAGATGGAAAAATTCCTTCTCCCTTCCCTAATTAAATCGATATCGATTTAATATTAAAATCACTGTAAAAACTTATTGCGAAAAATATTACCCCAGCCAGGGTTCGAACCTGGAATCTCCCGCATTCCGTTCGGGCGTCTTAACCAATTCGACTACCAGGGCATGTGGTAATATTTATCGCAATAGCACATCTAAACAATCATAAGAAGGAACACCGATATTTACGTCGACGGTGAATATTCAAACACGATGAGATACATTAACTTCGCCAGTGTATAAATAATCAAATTAAATTTCTTAATCGACGAAGCTGGCACTCCTGACGGTCACAATCGTCAGGATACTATAAGTAGACCGAGAATCCGGTCCTTCTATCAAAACGCTTAAATTTAAGCACCTTAAATTAAGATGGAAAAATTCCTTCTCCCTTCCCTAATTAAATCGATATCGATTTAATATTAAAATCACTGTAAAAACTTATTGCGAAAAATATTACCCCAGCCAGGGTTCGAACCTGGAATCTCCCGCATTCCGTTCGGGCGTCTTAACCAATTCGACTACCAGGGCATGTGGTAATATTTATCGCAATAGCACATCTAAACAATCATAAGATGGAACACCGATATTTACGTCGACGGTGAATATTCAAACACGATGAGATACATTAACTTCGCCAGTGTATAAATAATCAAATTAAATTTCTTAATCGACGAAGCTGGCACTCCTGACGGTCACAATCGTCAGGATACTATAAGTAGACCGAGAATCCGGTCCTTCTATCGAAACGCTTAAATTTAAGCACCTTAAATTAAGATGGAAAAATTCCTTCTCCCTTCCCTAATTAAATCGATATCGATTTAATATTAAAATCACTGTAAAAACTTATTGCGAAAAATATTACCCCAGCCAGGGTTCGAACCTGGAATCTCCCGCATTCCGTTCGGGCGTCTTAACCAATTCGACTACCAGGGCATGTGGTAATATTTATCGCAATAGCACATCTAAACAATCATAAGAAGGAACACCGATATTTACGTCGACGGTGAATATTCAAACACGATGAGATACATTAACTTCGCCAGTGTATAAATAATCAAATTAAATTTCTTAATCGACGAAGCTGGCACTCCTGACGGTCACAATCGTCAGGATACTATAAGTAGACCGAGAATCCGGTCCTTCTATCGAAACGCTTAAATTTAAGCACCTTAAATTAAGATGGAAAAATTCCTTCTCCCTTCCCTAATTAAATCGATATCGATTTAATATTAAAATCACTGTAAAAACTTATTGCGAAAAATATTACCCCAGCCAGGGTTCGAACCTGGAATCTCCCGCATTCCGTTCGGGCGTCTTAACCAATTCGACTACCAGGGCATGTGGTAATATTTATCGCAATAGCACATCTAAACAATCATAAGAAGGAACACCGATATTTACGTCGACGGTGAATATTCAAACACGATGAGATACATTAACTTCGCCAGTGTATAAATAATCAAATTAAATTTCTTAATCGACGAAGCTGGCACTCCTGACGGTCACAATCGTCAGGATACTATAAGTAGACCGAGAATCCGGTCCTTCTATCGAAACGCTTAAATTTAAGCACCTTAAATTAAGATGGAAAAATTCCTTCTCCCTTCCCTAATTAAATCGATATCGATTTAATATTAAAATCACTGTAAAAACTTATTGCGAAAAATATTACCCCAGCCAGGGTTCGAACCTGGAATCTCCCGCATTCCGTTCGGGCGTCTTAACCAATTCGACTACCAGGGCATGTGGTAATATTTATCGCAATAGCACATCTAAACAATCATAAGATGGAACACCGATATTTACGTCGACGGTGAATATTCAAACACGATGAGATACATTAACTTCGCCAGTGTATAAATAATCAAATTAAATTTCTTAATCGACGAAGCTGGCACTCCTGACGGTCACAATCGTCAGGATACTATAAGTAGACCGAGAATCCGGTCCTTCTATCGAAACGCTTAAATTTAAGCACCTTAAATTAAGATGGAAAAATTCCTTCTCCCTTCCCTAATTAAATCGATATCGATTTAATATTAAAATCACTGTAAAAACTTATTGCGAAAAATATTACCCCAGCCAGGGTTCGAACCTGGAATCTCCCGCATTCCGTTCGGGCGTCTTAACCAATTCGACTACCAGGGCATGTGGTAATATTTATCGCAATAGCACATCTAAACAATCATAAGAAGGAACACCGATATTTACGTCGACGGTGAATATTCAAACACGATGAGATACATTAACTTCGCCAGTGTATAAATAATCAAATTAAATTTCTTAATCGACGAAGCTGGCACTCCTGACGGTCACAATCGTCAGGATACTATAAGTAGACCGAGAATCCGGTCCTTCTATCGAAACGCTTAAATTTAAGCACCTTAAATTAAGATGGAAAAATTCCTTCTCCCTTCCCTAATTAAATCGATATCGATTTAATATTAAAATCACTGTAAAAACTTATTGCGAAAAATATTACCCCAGCCAGGGTTCGAACCTGGAATCTCCCGCATTCCGTTCGGGCGTCTTAACCAATTCGACTACCAGGGCATGTGGTAATATTTATCGCAATAGCACATCTAAACAATCATAAGATGGAACACCGATATTTACGTCGACGGTGAATATTCAAACACGATGAGATACATTAACTTCGCCAGTGTATAAATAATCAAATTAAATTTCTTAATCGACGAAGCTGGCACTCCTGACGGTCACAATCGTCAGGATACTATAAGTAGACCGAGAATCCGGTCCTTCTATCGAAACGCTTAAATTTAAGCACCTTAAATTAAGATGGAAAAATTCCTTCTCCCTTCCCTAATTAAATCGATATCGATTTAATATTAAAATCACTGTAAAAACTTATTGCGAAAAATATTACCCCAGCCAGGGTTCGAACCTGGAATCTCCCGCATTCCGTTCGGGCGTCTTAACCAATTCGACTACCAGGGCATGTGGTAATATTTATCGCAATAGCACATCTAAACAATCATAAGAAGGAACACCGATATTTACGTCGACGGTGAATATTCAAACACGATGAGATACATTAACTTCGCCAGTGTATAAATAATCAAATTAAATTTCTTAATCGACGAAGCTGGCACTCCTGACGGTCACAATCGTCAGGATACTATAAGTAGACCGAGAATCCGGTCCTTCTATCGAAACGCTTAAATTTAAGCACCTTAAATTAAGATGGAAAAATTCCTTCTCCCTTCCCTAATTAAATCGATATCGATTTAATATTAAAATCACTGTAAAAACTTATTGCGAAAAATATTACCCCAGCCAGGGTTCGAACCTGGAATCCTCCCGCATTCCGTTCGGGCGTCTTAACCAATTCGACTACCAGGGCATGTGGTAATATTCATCGCAATAGCACATCTAAACAATCATAAGAAGGAACACCGATATTTACGTCGACGGTGAATATTCAAACACGATGAGATACATTAACTTCGCCAGTGTATAAATAATCAAATTAAATTTCTTAATCGCCGAAGCTGGCCACTCCTGACGGTCACAATCGTCAGGATACTATAAGTAGACCGAGAAATCCGCGTCCTTCTATCAAAACGCTTAAATTTAAGCACCTTAAATTAAGATGGAAAAATTCCTTCTCCCTTCCCCTAATTAAATCGATATCGATTTAATATTAAAATCACTGTAAAAACTTATTGCGAAAAATATTACCCCAGCCAGGGTTCGAACCTGGAATCTCCCGCATTCCGTTCGGGGCGTCTTAACCAATTCGACTACCAGGGCATGTGGTATATTCATCGCAATAGCACATCTAAACAATCATAAGAAGGAACACCGATATTTACGTCGACGGTGAATATTCAAAACACGATGAGATACATTAACTTCCGCCAGTGTATAAATAATCAAATTAAATTTCTTAATCGACGAAGCTGGCACTCCTGACGGTCACAATCGTCAGGATACTATAAGTAGACCGAGAATCCGGTCCTTCTATCAAAACGCTTAAATTTAAGCACCTTAAATTAAGATGGAAAAATTCCTTCTCCCTTCCCTAATTAATCGATATCGATTTAATATTAAAATCACTGTAAAAACTTATTGCGAAAAATATTACCCCAGCCAGGGTTCGAACCTGGAATCTCCCGCATTCCGTTCGGGCGTCTTAACCAATTCGACTACCAGGGCATGTGGTAATATTCATCGCAATAGCACATCTAAACAATCATAAGAAGGAACACCGATATTTACGTCGACGGTGAATATTCAAACACGATGAGATACATTAACTTCGCCAGTGTATAAATAATCAAATTAAATTTCTTAATCGACGAAGCTGGCACTCCTGACGGTCACAATCGTCAGGATACTATAAGTAGACCGAGAATCCGGTCCTTCTATCAAAACGCTTAAATTTAAGCACCTTAAATTAAGATGGAAAAATTCCTTCTCCCTTCCCTAATTAAATCGATATCGATTTAATATTAAAATCACTGTAAAAACTTATTGCGAAAAATATTACCCCAGCCAGGGTTCGAACCTGGAATCTCCCGCATTCCGTTCGGGCGTCTTAACCAATTCGACTACCAGGGCATGTGGTAATATTCATCGCAATAGCACATCTAAACAATCATAAGAAGGAACACCGATATTTACGTCGACGGTGAATATTCAAACACGATGAGATACATTAACTTCGCCAGTGTATAAATAATCAAATTAAATTTCTTAATCGACGAAGCTGGCACTCCTGACGGTCACAATCGTCAGGATACTATAAGTAGACCGAGAATCCGGTCCTTCTATCAAAACGCTTAAATTTAAGCACCTTAAATTAAGATGGAAAAATTCCTTCTCCCTTCCCTAATTAAATCGATATCGATTTAATATTAAAATCACTGTAAAAACTTATTGCGAAAAATATTACCCCAGCCAGGGTTCGAACCTGGAATCTCCCGCATTCCGTTCGGGCGTCTTAACCAATTCGACTACCAGGGCATGTGGTAATATTCATCGCAATAGCACATCTAAACAATCATAAGAAGGAACACCGATATTTACGTCGACGGTGAATATTCAAACACGATGAGATACATTAACTTCGCCAGTGTATAAATAATCAAATTAAATTTCTTAATCGACGAAGCTGGCACTCCTGACGGTCACAATCGTCAGGATACTATAAGTAGACCGAGAATCCGGTCCTTCTATCAAACGCTTAAATTTAAGCACCTTAAATTAAGATGGAAAAATTCCTTCTCCCTTCCCTAATTAAATCGATATCGATTTAATATTAAAATCACTGTAAAAACTTATTGCGAAAAATATTACCCCAGCCAGGGTTCGAACCTGGAATCTCCCGCATTCCGTTCGGGCGTCTTAACCAATTCGACTACCAGGGCATGTGGTAATATTCATCGCAATAGCACATCTAAACAATCATAAGAAGGAACACCGATATTTACGTCGACGGTGAATATTCAAACACGATGAGATACATTAACTTCGCCAGTGTATAAATAATCAAATTAAATTTCTTAATCGACGAAGCTGGCACTCCTGACGGTCACAATCGTCAGGATACTATAAGTAGACCGAGAATCCGGTCCTTCTATCAAAACGCTTAAATTTAAGCACCTTAAATTAAGATGGAAAAATTCCTTCTCCCTTCCCTAATTAAATCGATATCGATTTAATATTAAAATCACTGTAAAAACTTATTGCGAAAAATTTTTACAGTGATTTTAATATTAAATCGATATCGATTTAATTAGGGAAGGGAGAAGGAATTTTTCCATCTTAATTTAAGGTGCTTAAATTTAAGCGTTTTGATAGAAGGACCGGATTCTCGGTCTACTTATAGTATCCTGACGATTGTGACCGTCAGGAGTGCCAGCTTCGTCGATTAAGAAATTTAATTTGATTATTTATACACTGGCGAAGTTAATGTATCTCATCGTGTTTGAATATTCACCGTCGACGTAAATATCGGTGTTCCTTCTTATGATTGTTTAGATGTGCTATTGCGATGAATATTACCACATGCCCTGGTAGTCGAATTGGTTAAGACGCCCGAACGGAATGCGGGAGATTCCAGGTTCGAACCCTGGCTGGGGTAATATTTTTCGCAATAAGTTTTTACAGTGATTTTAATATTAAATCGATATCGATTTAATTAGGGAAGGGAGAAGGAATTTTTCCATCTTAATTTAAGGTGCTTAAATTTAAGCGTTTTGATAGAAGGACCGGATTCTCGGTCTACTTATAGTATCCTGACGATTGTGACCGTCAGGAGTGCCAGCTTCGTCGATTAAGAAATTTAATTTGATTATTTATACACTGGCGAAGTTAATGTATCTCATCGTGTTTGAATATTCACCGTCGACGTAAATATCGGTGTTCCTTCTTATGATTGTTTAGATGTGCTATTGCGATGAATATTACCACATGCCCTGGTAGTCGAATTGGTTAAGACGCCCGAACGGAATGCGGGAGATTCCAGGTTCGAACCCTGGCTGGGGTAATATTTTTCGCAATAAGTTTTTACAGTGATTTTAATATTAAATCGATATCGATTTAATTAGGGAAGGGAGAAGGAATTTTTCCATCTTAATTTAAGGTGCTTAAATTTAAGCGTTTTGATAGAAGGACCGGATTCTCGGTCTACTTATAGTATCCTGACGATTGTGACCGTCAGGAGTGCCAGCTTCGTCGATTAAGAAATTTAATTTGATTATTTATACACTGGCGAAGTTAATGTATCTCATCGTGTTTGAATATTCACCGTCGACGTAAATATCGGTGTTCCTTCTTATGATTGTTTAGATGTGCTATTGCGATGAATATTACCACATGCCCTGGTAGTCGAATTGGTTAAGACGCCCGAACGGAATGCGGGAGATTCCAGGTTCGAACCCTGGCTGGGGTAATATTTTTCGCAATAAGTTTTTACAGTGATTTTAATATTAAATCGATATCGATTTAATTAGGGAAGGGAGAAGGAATTTTTCCATCTTAATTTAAGGTGCTTAAATTTAAGCGTTTTGATAGAAGGACCGGATTCTCGGTCTACTTATAGTATCCTGACGATTGTGACCGTCAGGAGTGCCAGCTTCGTCGATTAAGAAATTTAATTTGATTATTTATACACTGGCGAAGTTAATGTATCTCATCGTGTTTGAATATTCACCGTCGACGTAAATATCGGTGTTCCTTCTTATGATTGTTTAGATGTGCTATTGCGATGAATATTACCACATGCCCTGGTAGTCGAATTGGTTAAGACGCCCGAACGGAATGCGGGAGATTCCAGGTTCGAACCCTGGCTGGGGTAATATTTTTCGCAATAAGTTTTTACAGTGATTTTAATATTAAATCGATATCGATTTAATTAGGGAAGGGAGAAGGAATTTTTCCATCTTAATTTAAGGTGCTTAAATTTAAGCGTTTTGATAGAAGGACCGGATTCTCGGTCTACTTATAGTATCCTGACGATTGTGACCGTCAGGAGTGCCAGCTTCGTCGATTAAGAAATTTAATTTGATTATTTATACACTGGCGAAGTTAATGTATCTCATCGTGTTTGAATATTCACCGTCGACGTAAATATCGGTGTTCCTTCTTATGATTGTTTAGATGTGCTATTGCGATGAATATTACCACATGCCCTGGTAGTCGAATTGGTTAAGACGCCCGAACGGAATGCGGGAGATTCCAGGTTCGAACCCTGGCTGGGGTAATATTTTTCGCAATAAGTTTTTACAGTGATTTTAATATTAAATCGATATCGATTTAATTAGGGAAGGGAGAAGGAATTTTTCCATCTTAATTTAAGGTGCTTAAATTTAAGCGTTTTGATAGAAGGACCGGATTCTCGGTCTACTTATAGTATCCTGACGATTGTGACCGTCAGGAGTGCCAGCTTCGTCGATTAAGAAATTTAATTTGATTATTTATACACTGGCGAAGTTAATGTATCTCATCGTGTCTAAATTATAATGTACAAAATAAGATTCAATATTTTATCTTTAATAATATAAACACTTGAGAAATATGGAAAAAAAACTTAGTTTTGGCATCCTTGCTTTTTATGTTCTTTAATTCATTTATTATGTAATAGTCTCATAAAGTCAATGTTGCGTCAACCTGATTACATACACGTGGCTTCAATAGTGTGTAGGTATATATTCTCTTTTTAGCCACTATTAAACAACAGCGAATTACATCGCAGGACAATGCATATGCAATAACCGGTGTTCATCCTACAAAATATCGAGCGCGTGCGTACAGCTTTAAGCGGCTTGTATCTGTTCGACGCACCTAGTTTCATGGTCACGCCGCACCTTTAACAGTTGTAGGCTATAGTCTGTTTGATGCTACAAAATTATAAATGCTTTGAAGCGTTCTTCATTGAGAGAAAGGAGAGGAATGCTTCGAAGCATTTGTAGTGTTAAATAGACCACAGCTTATTATTAAATGTGATCGGCACTAAATGTCAATGATATACGCACACACACACACACACACACACACACTGTTCGTTAACTATTTTCCGCCATTGGCGTTGAACGTGTTCGGACGTGTTTCGACCGTTGGGATTTTTTGAGGACCGCAGGGGGAAGTGATCCGCGCAATTCTTTGGGCATAGCGGACCCACGGTAACCCGAGCTCAACACCGCGGACACACACACACACACACACACAGATACGTACACAACACCTTGAAGATGCCGCTAATTATATAGTTCAATTATATTACACACATACACGTACACATGCAGACTGAGGAGGATTGCAGTACCTCCCCCTCCCCGGCGTGCTGTGTCCCCGGGATTTTGAAGATCTACGATAGACTCTTCGTCTTGCACGTTTGTATTACCCCATCCCCGGCGTGCTGTGTCCCCGGGACAAGAAGAGGATCCAACATTCGATTTTAGCAAGATTTGTGTTAGAATTCATATTAGACAAAGTTTACGGGCCGTATTGACCTCCGTTAGGAGGCAGGAGCCTGAGCAAATTAGAAGAAGAAGAAGAAGACTGTTCATTAACCATGTATTAGGCCTGTTCTTTTTAGCTGAACTTGCACGGTTTATCTTTCCTCTTTTTGTTTTTACATTAGAGAAAAAAAGAGAAAAGATGAACTGTGCATTCCGTGCGTTCAGTTAAAAAAAGGCCTATTGATACTATCAGTAACATTACATTGCCCAGATAAAGTACGAAAGCACGATCGGTTTCGGAACATTTTAAATACGCTACCGAGTCGTGTAAAAGGCAGAGAGGAGTTTTTAATTCTTTGTTGTTGCCTATTAATCTCGGTCGTATTTTGGTTCGTCGTTATTTGTGTTCTCAATGATAGAAAAATTTCAAACAAAGAACTTCGCGCAAGAAGGATTTCATCGATACGTAAACGAGAATCATCGGAACATCTTGGAGGACGAGAGCGATTCGGAATTCCGTACAATGTACATAAGTACTTGAGACAGCGCAACAAATGGCAAGAAAAGACATGCAGAATTGGAAAGAGGTGTAGAGCGCGTACCACAAATAAATGTTCGCTAAAAAGATCATCGTCGTTTTTTAGGAAATGGGACGATAAATATACCAGCGAGCATGTCGCCAACAGAATTTGATTGTATCATAAATAATATATGCCTTAGACATGATTTTGAGGTTAATGAGAATAATCTTTCGAACGAATGTGAAAATAATGTAAGTGGACAATAATAAGTGAAACAGGATCGATGTAATATACAACCAATTAGAGAAATTGCCATTTAAGATCCAGCCTGGACCTTAAATGGCAATTTCTCTAATTGGTTGTATATTACATCGATCCTGTTTCACTTATTATTGTCCACTTACATTATTATCACATTCGTTCGACAGATCATTCTCATCATCCTCTTGGTAGCCTAATATAATACTCTTTCAATTTGTATTATTTTTCCAAATTCAGTAACTGATATAAATGGAATAGGAACACAGGCATACGGTTTTAGCAAATCTATAATATTATAACAAATTTAATCTAATGACATTCATATATGTGAAAAAAATATTTATATAATGAATAAAATTAGTAACGTAGGTATTTCACGCATCTTTTATGTATATAGCGAGTTACGAGCGAGAACGATGAATCACTTCTTTTACTAGAAGAACCAAGTACGTCACATTATTTTTCTTTAATATTAATCTCGCTCATATATTATTACTCAATATAAAAATGCTAACAATCTTTATGTCTATTTCTGTTAATGTAGATTAACTTTAATCTCGGTTTAACTTACTTGTCTTCTTTTTCTATCAGAAAAGGATAAAAAATAAATTAAATCGAGATTGAAGTTAATCTACATCGATGGAAATGGATATCAATGTTTAATATCTTTTCATCGATTATGTATCAATAAACTGAATAAAAATACATCTACGATGTTAAAGTGAATTTTAGTGCAGGGTTAGGGATAAAATAAAATACTAATAGCAAATTTCCAAATTTTGTTCCTCGTCAAATATAATTTGGGCCCTGAAAAGGGCCATTTATGACTGTAGCGAGTATATCCTTCGCAGACCAATTATTTTTTTGCCGCGGCCTTCACGGTCTTCGCCGTGGCTTTCTTCGGCTTGGGCGTCTTGGTCTTCGCCGCGGGTGCCTTCACGGCTTTCTTAGCCTTCGATGGTGACTTAGGCTCTGCGACAGCCTTGCCTCTCTTCGCGGCAGTTTTGGCGACGGTCTTGGGAGCGGCCTTCTTCGGGCTTTCCGGGGCCTTTTTAGCGGTCGTCTTCTTCACAGGAGCTGGTTTTCGTGTTACCGCGGCCTTATCCCGAGCGTCCTTCTTAGTACCCGCTTTCCACGCGTCCGAGTGAACCAAAGAGGCACGTTGCGCCTTCCCCTTGGCCTTGTCCTTAGGCTTGTCGGTCGACAGCTTGAAGGAGCCGGTGGCGCCTTTGCCCTTGGTCTGCACGACAGCACCAGCAGAGACGGCGGTCTTGAGGTATCTCTTGATGAATGGCGCGACCTTCTCGCTGTCCATCTTGTAGGTCGACACGATGTACTTCTTGATCGCCTGGAAGGACGAGCCTTTGCGATCTTTCAGCTCCTTAATGGCCGCTGTCACCATCTCGGAGGTTGGTGGCCGCGACGCGACCTTCTTCTGCTGCGTCTTGGCCTTACTCTTGCTGGCCTTCTTAGCGGGGGCGGAATTGCTCTCCGCGGCCTCGGCGGCTGCGTTTCCACTGACCTTGTCCTCCATTATCTTCAACGAGAGTACGTTCTGCGATTAAAACGATCGTCCACGGTATATCCTACAGAATGCAGAATAGTCAAAGTTTGGCGCCACCCCGGTACGACACTCTCTAGTATCCAGCGCGCGGACCATGAAGAGAGACCTACCCAATATGTCGACCCGTTAGTTTCGCGGAAAGTGACGGAGCGGTAAACGTACTTCGACTTTGCGACGTTATTTCGGCTAGATTTAAATCGTCAGGATTACGCGGAATAGATCGACACGTAGCCACGTATATGCAGTTTCATTTCATACTTCACCGAACATTTCCACGACCGCCCGCTCTCGTTCACGACGGAATTTCCTCGCTCACGTATTTTCGCGCCGATAGCGTAGCTCATGGAAAAACATAAAAACTAGACTTTTCCTCGAAGATTTTCGATGGTACCCCTCTAGAAAGATGTGCCGACGGAACGGCCCCAGGTCCTCGGCCGATTATTTTCACCCGCTATCGACTTGCATCCCGAAAATAAGATGCTTCATTCGCGGCCTCTCGGGATACGCGCGGTCGCAAGGTGCACGAGACAAAATGGCCTTGTTGCTTCTTGGCTTAATGGTATATAATGCAAATCGATGGATCCTACGATTTTTCATTTTCATCATTGTCCGCTCTGAAAATTACGACAAACGATATAAATCTTCCATAACATTAAAATCCCCGAATTATACTCGTTTGGCAAGTTGACGAGCGGCTGCCGCGTAGTTTATCCCACAGCCATGTGACGCTTTCTATCCGAGAACGTAGAAAAAAAAATCGATTCAATGATGTATCCCGGTTAATCGTTTTTTCTCTGAATGACAATGTTCGTTAACAAGGTAGAAATAAAAATTTAATTTACACGCTTTTAAAATAACGAAAATTCTAAATTCCGAAGTAACTTGCCTTTTTAACGTTGTCGTTACAGTCACATGTGACACACTTTATTTTTACCGTTAGTGCAGATTAATAGCATCAATAGCAGCAATAACATTGAAATTATTAAAAATATTGAAATTTTATTATTATTATTACATAGTTTCCAAATATGTTTAATCGTAATAGTCCCTAAAACAGAAGGTAATATCATCTTGCACACATATGGGTAGGACATTTGTACCGGCAGGATGATATAGTAATTATAATAATAAAATACAATTTTTAACTGTTTACACCTATGGGATATTGTGCAAATAAAATTATCAATAGGTGGTCTAGAATCAAATTTACATATTTTATGATGTCAATAAGGTTTCCACGCGTGAAAGTATAATGTATTCCGTATTGCATTCGTACATTCTGAGATGTGTTACTATTCCGACTTGTTACATCTTTCTAGAATATCTGTTGGAGTATTGTTTCACAATTCATAAACTAATGCTAAAACTAATAAAGCTGAACATTGACATAACGCTTATGTTCCGTATCGGCATATAAAAGTACATGTAATATTAATGTAGGTAAGATTAAAGCTTAACATTTAGGTACACGTTAGATATATTTAAGGTATCTAGGAGCAAGAGGAGAATAAAAAAACGAATTGTGTACAAAAAGATATATTTTTTATTATTAGCTCTTTGGGGACAATTCTTTCGAGACTAGTGAATTCAAGTATAATATTGCGTGTTGCTGGTTGCATACTGCGTACTGAATTACTGATGTAATTCAGTACATGACAAAATTTTACATTTAATATTACGTTTATGTAATTACATAGCACGATGCAATTTTTAACGCATGTTCAAATTTATATTAATTTATAAAACGTGATAAATTAATCTACAAAAAAGTACAATAATTAGTAGAACAATTCATTATACATAAACAAATTTTGTAACAAAATAATAAAAAATATGTCATATATATTGTGCAGGCAGTCTTTAATATTTCTCAAACTATTAGCTTTTGCATAGAGAAATTGTAAATTATATAACTACATATATAGATTACGCGTTATAATGTCCAATATTTTTCTTTTTTTGGTGTCACAAATTAGTCATTTACAATCGTACTAGTCTCAGCATTTAATAAATTAATATAAATATTGCATAAAATTATTATACATAATTTTCTCAAAAGTAAATAGAGAAGTGCCATCTTTGGTCGGGCTGGATTTTTGTGCTTTTGTAACCTAATAATATTTGTGTAGGTATGTGTGTATGTCATGTGAATTTATAGGCCCATATTCTGAACTCTCTTTTATCTATAAAAGAGCGCTTTTATAGAAAAAAGAGAGTTCATATAGTTTTTCCACTCAACAAATTATGCGTCGATTATTTATCGGTTTTGAAAAGAGAGAGAAAGAGAGGAAGAGAGAGAGAGGGAGGGAGAGAGAGAGAGAGAGAGAGAGAGAGAGAGAGAGAGAGAGAGAGAGAGAGAGAGAGAGAGAGAGAGAGAGAGAGAGAGAGAGAGAGAGAGAGAGAGAGAGAGAGAGAGAGAGAGAGAGAGAGAGAATTCCCAAAAAATCCAAATTTTGGAAATAAAGTCAAGAAATATTGACGATAATAAAATTTCTTTTTTAAATTAGACGTTAGTAAATTTTGTGATGGATCAAAAATGACCCATAAACGGCCTATTAAGATTATTAAACATATTCTTCGGCTTTTCTCAATATTCAAAATACAATGTGCAGTTAATAAAAAATTCTCTATGTTGCTAGATTCTATGCTTTCCCTGTTCAATTTACTATGTTACATTAGGCGCTTTCTATTTACACTCAAGTGAGCTGAGTCACTCAGTTATGTGAGTACTTTAGACTCAGAATACTCAGATGAAACGTCAGTTGTAAAAGGAATTTACTTGCTTATTTTGATGACAAAGCTATCGCATAACAGTACGAGTTCATGATCTCACTTTTAATGTGAGTCTAAGGACACGGTCTCGATTGTGAATAAAAATTCAGTTGAATCTCACTTGCCATCAGCATCAAAAGGAACGTGCATTCAACTGAGTTATGACGTCACAAGTGAGAATTAATTGAATTTTGATGTAAATGGAAAGCTACTATTGCATCTCCATATTTAACCGTATTGCTTAGTTCGAGGAAAAATTTTCTTTGACTTGCACACGTATCTATACGCATACACGTACGTAATATTAAAAATTATTTAAACAATAATTAATAAAATATTAAAACAACAAAATATAAAACAATGAGACAATAAAATGAAAAATATATAATAAAATAACATGCTTATTTCTAATTTATTTAACTTATATAAAAGCGTAAAAATATATTTTTAATTATGTATACATGTTATGTTCTCAAAAACAGAAAAAAAATAATGCACCTAATAAATATATAAATCATAATTTTTTGAATAATTCGCGTTGACTGTACACACAGCGTCACACCTGGCAAAATTATGAACTAAAAGGAGTGAAAAATGGCGTTAAAGAGCTAAATCATTCTTGCGATTTACAACGTTATTTTTCGTTTTAGTGCAGTGTTTTTATATTTTAAACAATTGTTGTAGTGTTAAAATATACCGAAGATTCCCATTTGGTTATAATTTAATATGTGAAAACAAATATTTATTTCAATTCGGCAGCTGTCAAACGGTTAGTTTTCGTCCTTGATTAGCACAATTCAATTTGACATATGTGGATTAAAGGAATGTTTTCGGTATATTTTACAACTCTATTCTATCGATTGCAAATGCTATCTTTGAAAAACAATTTTATTTGAATGTACGTCGCAAGAATTTTTATAATATTTTTCTCGCTTCTGACGTCATCGATCCAAGATGGCTGCAGTGAGTGAACAGGAGCCTTAAAAATATTGCTTTCGAATACATTTCGCGATCGTCGACAATTGCATATTGCTTGTACCCTCGTAAATGGTACCGATTTTCGCGTCCCTATAATATTTCTCTTGGGGAAAATCAGTTGTAAACCCGACGCCGCCCATAAAATCTATACACTTCGCGGTGATACGACACGCGGTTTCGGACGCGAAAAGCTTCGCCATAGCCGCTTCCTTCATAACGTCCTTCTTAGCTTCCACCAATCTCGCCGCGTTGTAAACGAGCAATCTGGCGCATTCCAATTCCGTTGCCGCCTGAGCTATTTGATGTTGCAGGCTCTGGAAGGAGAAAATATCTTTCCCGAATTGTTTTCTTTCCAACGTGTACGGTATGGTCGCGTCCAAGCATCCCTGCGCTGTACCGATCATCTGCGCGCCGATGCCGATTCTACCCTCGTTCAGAAATCCGGCCGCGTACTTGTACCCGTGCCCGAACTCCCCCAACAGATTGTCCCCGGGTATCCTGACGTTGTCGAAGTGTACCGTGCAAGTGCCCGATGCTTTAATACCCATCTTGTCCTCGGGTTTGTCCACCGTCAGACCGGGCGTGTCGCGGTCCACTAGGAAGGTCGTGATGCCGCGATAACCGGCGGCCGGGTCCGCGTTGGCGAAAACCACGAAAATCTGCGCCACGTCCGAATTCGATATCCACATTTTCGTACCGTTGACCACGTACTCATCGCCCTCCTTCCTCGCCACGGTTTTCAGGGCGAAAGCGTCCGAGCCCGCGCCGGGTTCCGTCAGACAGAAACTACCCACGGAATCCCGGGCTAGTCTGGTCAAGTATCTCCGCTTTTGTTCCTCGGACCCGATCTTAAGAATCAACGAATTTATCAAGGTGTTCTGGATGTCGACGGATACGGTCACCGCCGGGTCGACCTTGGCGATCTCCTCGATGGTCAGGATCGTGGTCATAAAGTTGCTGCCCGTTCCGCCGTATTCCGTCGGGATTTCAATACCCATCAGGCCATTCTCGAAGAGCTTCCGAAACACACTATCGTCTATTCTCCCTTCCTTCTCCATCTTTCGTACGAGCGGCGCGATCTCTTGTTTAGCTAATTTAGCGACCATCTCTTTTGTCATGAGCTCGTCGTCCGTAAATTGCGTCAGTGGACCTGTACAGTGCTGAAGCTGAAGGCGCGGCGCATGTAAATGTAACAGCTGTCGCGTTGCGATCAGTTTTGGCTGCGCGCGGCGTAAAGCGGACGTAAAGATTGTAGATGATATAATTGTAGAATACATAATTGTCACGTTTTCTTCGGAGGAGAAACGAGAACAGCAGGTACCGAATATTCGTAGGAGTATAATCAGCAAAGCGCGATAGTATCGATATCTATCTACACTGCACATAGATCAGTGATTTGTGTACACACAACTCGTACTCGCTGAAAACTAACATCACTATCAATATCACGCGGTTTATTAGGCGCTTTCCACTTACACTCAAGTGAGCTGAGTCACTCAATTGTGTGAGTACTTGAGACTCAGAATACTCAGATAAGACGTCGGTTGTTCAGTGAGTAAAAAAGGAATTTACCTGCTTATTTTGGCGACAAAGCTATCGCATAACAATACAAGTTCATAATCTCACTTTAATAGTTTTAATGTGAGTCTAAGGACATGGTCTCGATTGTGAATAAAAATTCAGTTGAATGTCACAATTGCCATCAGCATCAAACGGAACGTGCATTCAACTGACAATGGGTGCTTTCCAGCAACGTACACAGGCAACACTGTGTAACACAGTGTACGACCTAGTGCTTTCCAACTACGACACAAGTCGACACAATCGTACACAGCTAAAAATCTTGTGTTGCATGGATACCAATATAAAAATGTGATACAATTTTCTTTTCTACAGAGTGGTATTCTGGTAATCTGCGTGAAAATCCGAGAAGGGCGTTGTACAAAAATTACGCACGATGTATTAGTAACTGAAAGACTATTGTTCCAGTCTATTTCACTGATATTTGAGCTCTCTGTACTTGTACTTGTAGTACTGATACTGGTGTTCATTTCACTCTCTATTAGAAGACTAATCGTTATCTTTTTTTTCATATTCATCTATATAAAAAATACTTAATTAATTAATTAATAAAACTTGTAAATTTTATTAATAAGTAAAATTAACAAAAACCATATAAATTAGGTACCATACAAAATAAACATGTCATACTCAATTTATATTCCAAAGTATATATTTACTTAACTTTATTATTTTTTCATAACCACTTAATTTATATAATTTGATTAGATTTTTATTAGTTCCTTCTGTATGCTTATCTAATAAATAAGTTAATATGATAAATAATTCTATATATATATATATATATATATATTTATATATGATAAATTATTAAGAATTTGTTATTAATAAAATACTAACTTTTACAGTAGTATTTTTTTTATGAGGGTATTTAACGTGCTGTCAATTGAAGTGACCGTTGACCGTCTTCAACGAATTCAGGTTGAAAATTCTAGTAGAAAAGCTATGTAAAGTGATTGTTCTGCACTCTAGCGGTGAAGTAAAATAGCTAAACAGCGTTCCAGTTACAAGTTACAAGTCGACACTGTGTAACCAGTAACACTGTCACACAGTGCATGACTGTGTAAACTGTGTTCAATAGCTGGAAAGCACCCAATGAGCTATGACGTCACAAGTGAGAATTAACTGAGTTTTGATGTAAATGGAAAGCTACTAGTATCATTATCGTATGACATTGCATTAAGTTGACCGTGAAGAAATGACGTATACCAATAAACAGAAATATGAAAGTATAATCGAGCGATGCCGCGGGGCAGTTTCTTTGTAGTAATACTTCTCGAGAAATTTTTGTTTACTTTTGTAGTTGAATACGCGCAAATAAGACGATTGAAAAATTATCAGGAATTAAATCCCGATTTGTCTCAACGTTATCGAAGAACTGAGTCTTGACTTGCAATAACGAAATCTAGCAACGTTCCTCCCCACTTCGTTTACTCGCATAAGCGTCATAAGCGTAAACAGTCATAGGCAAGCAGACATGTAAGAATCATCTAATAACATTTTTTTGTGGATACTAATGAAATCTTTTCTTGATATGCTCTTATATGCTCCTGGGTAGAAGAAAAGCTGGCCGAATGATACGAAAGATGCGAAGAAATCAGGATATATATTATGGAATTTTTCGGACTGGATTTTCATCGGAATTATTCTGTTTTCTCTAAAAAAAACAATAGAGGTCTAGGAAATAACTAAATGATTCCGATCGGAATTATTTCGTTTTCTCTAGAAAACACAATAGAGATCTAGAAAATAACTAAATCTGATCGGAATCCATTCTGAAAAGTTATACAATACATTCGCTCGCTTCGCTCTCCGAAATCGCACGAATCTCGCTTTAGCGAACTTCGGCAGTTCGGTTTCGGTAAATTTCGGTTACACGGTATGTAAGTAGTTTAGTAGTATATGCCATTGCCTGCATAGTCATGTGCCATCCCGCGTCAAGTGGAGGGGGGAGTCCCACGTCCCACCCCACCGGTCCCACGATCAGCACTCTGCCGTTACGTACCCCCACCATCGCTGTCCAATTTTCCCGTGTCGCGCCGGCCGCGGCGCCGGCGCAGCTCGTATCCCCACCACCATTGCGCTAACCAATCAGTGCCTCGCGTGCGGGACCGGCTACGCTATATAAACACGGCGTTTGGCTGGGAAACGACCAAAACCAAACCGCTATAGATCGTCGTGTCCAACGGATAGCAATTGGATTCGCTCGAGATGGCACGAACTAAGCAGACCGCTCGCAAGTCAACCGGAGGCAAGGCCCCGCGTAAGCAGTTGGCGACGAAAGCAGCGCGTAAGAGCGCGCCCGCAACCGGTGGTGTCAAGAAGCCGCATCGTTATCGTCCTGGAACTGTCGCACTTCGTGAGATCCGTCGCTACCAGAAGAGCACGGAGCTTCTGATCCGCAAGCTCCCGTTCCAGCGACTGGTTCGTGAGATCGCCCAGGACTTCAAGACCGATCTCCGCTTCCAGAGCTCGGCCGTTATGGCCCTGCAGGAGGCGAGCGAGGCCTACCTCGTCGGTCTGTTTGAAGACACCAATCTTTGCGCGATTCACGCCAAGAGGGTCACCATCATGCCCAAGGACATCCAGTTGGCTCGCAGAATTCGTGGAGAGCGTGCCTAAACTGCTTCTATTCAATCGGCCCTTTTCAGGGCCAAAAATTCTCTTGCGAAGGAGTATCTCATGTGTTTAACTATATATTTTAAATTTATTATGAATTGAAATCGTTCCAAATCTTTTTATTCAAACATAGGTTCTCCGTACTTGTGTACATGGAACGCACTTTTTGGCATTTTATTCAACGAAGAGTGCATCTCACTTCGTGCTCGCAACGTTTATAAGCATTATTCATCCTTGTTTAGCATTTGCTAAACGAGGACGAAATAATTCTAAGAACATTGCGAGCGTCAAGTGGAACGACCGCCTGGAGTTGGCGCGCTTTTATGGGAGTAACGTATCATTTTGGCGCGCTTTTGCGTTGCACGGCTCGGTAATGACGTGGCGTCTCGAGGTGCAACAAAACGTGCCACGCGGTAGAAACGGGGAATATAGCTAATCGGCTTTCTGTTTCTTTAGAAATAATGAGAAACAAATGCACATGCATTTATTTCTTATTTCTATTTATTGCATAAATGTAGGAGACGGGCTATGCGGGACTGGGATCAGTGGGATCCACTACAAAGCGCGCCAAAACTGCCGAATACCACGACTGACGACAGCGTCCCAAGATGGCGCGACAAACATCTCGAAACATTTGTGAATTAACAATAGGTGGAACTTCGATAAGAAGTACAAATATGAAATCATTCTTATTTCGAAAACAAATGTGCTCGCATTCTTGCGTACAAGCAAATACTGTTAATGTTACATAACGGTTTTAGTTAGGTTACAAACACGAAATGAGAGTAGAGTGTAGAGTCGTAACTATATAACTTAACGCTATGCTTCGATCGTTCTTATTAATAATATTAATAGCAAATTCGCGATACGCAATTTATCGTTGAATTAAATATCACGCGCGGTGAATACATGCTCGTCGTGTCCTTCATCGCCGCCCGCATACTGCATTTCCATATATTTTTGGCCGCTGGCAAAAGTTACCGAGTGGCGAGTACTCCGAGAAAAACAACGAATTCTATTGTCTTGTCGAAAGTGATTCGAACTCGTATCGCACGTTTAGACCGAGCTAGACGAAGACCTTCCGTTCATGTTCCAACCTTCCAACTGCGTAACTGGGACGATCGCGAGAATAACGCGCGCTAAAGAAAGTCTCGACCGGACGATGTCGGGAAGCGACAGTTTCTCTTCGGAGCGGACGCGGACGGTCTGTTCGGGTGGGGAAAATCGATAGGAAAAGGCGAGTTCAAAGCGCCGAGGGAGAGTACACACGTACGGCGTGTGTGTGTGTCATTAACGACTCTCTTTCTTTCTCTCTCTACGTGCAGGACGAATCGACGCCTCGACGGTTATCTCTCGCGGATACGGCGAATATCGTTGACGGCCGCGGCGACGACGCAACAACGACGACAATAATAATGGAACGGAGATGCCCCCGGGGGAGTGTCGTCGAGTCTCGATGAGTGGCGTGGGGAAGCGTCTGCGTCGCATGTCGTGGATGCCGTGCGGCAACAGCTGCGTGCGATCTCGCGCAGGAAGAGCAGGAAGATGCTGAGGGTGCTCGACGGCTCCTGACGGGTGGGCCGCGACACGAGGCGCGGCGGAGCGCAGCGCGAGTGCGATCGCGTACGACGCGGACGGGAGGATCGGATCGGCGCCATCGGCGGGGCTACGGTCCGCGCTGGAAAATGACCGCCGGTCAACGGCCTGGTGCGCGTCCTCTGCGCGCTGCTCTGCCTGTCGCTGCGTCCGGACTACGCGCACTCCACGCCACATCACCGGCACGTTTCGACACGAGGGAGTTCTTCCGGTTCCTCATAAAGTTCGGCTTCCAGAAGACCGACCGTCACCGGCAGAAGGACTCGTACGGCTACATATTCGGCAACGTGACTGCGAGTACGGACTTTGACGTGACGATCACCCTGGCGATACTCGACCGCGGCCACTTTCTCGAGTATTACGGTAATCGCACGCTCGCGGACAAGAGCGCAGCGTGCGCCTACATGTTCAACACGCTGAAGAAGAGCTCTACGATCCGGACTGCAACGAGGAGGGTCAGGACTTCTTGAGGTATGCGTTACCCTTACCCCTTTGCGTGCAAATATTTCATTTGTCAGTGGTCACACGAGTAACTAACGTGTTAACTTTGCACTTTGAAGGCGGGTCCCGTGTCCTCGTGACAAGTTGTGCCCAGACGAGGACTCTGTATGGAATATTGTTAAGGGACATCAGTTTACGTACGTCATACAGGATTTCTGGCAGCCACGATTTGGGTACATGAGCTCTCTGGTGGCGTGCTACAGGAACAAGACAACCTGCCAGTGGGAGTACGATAACAGGCACGGCGAATTGGAGTACGACATCTGGCTGGTAAACGGCAATCCAAACGTAGTGGCCTAAACAGTTTGACTTATCAGTTCAGTATGACAGATGCAGAACACCATCGAACTGTACTTGCTGTTTTCGTGTGTTACATCATCCTGGGGCCGCTGCA
>JASTWR010002198.1:0-24706 GCA_030770355.1 Harpagoxenus sublaevis
TCCATTATATCGTTGATATCTCTTAAACTATAAGATTAAAAAGAAGCTAATATATAAAACCAAAAGTGTGCAGCGCGTCGAAAACTATAAGGCATCACCGCTCCCGTAGCTTCATTCCGTCAGAGAAGACGTAGAAACACAAAAATCCATTATTTAGTTGATATCTCTTAAACTATAAAAGATACGGGGCTAATGTATAGGACCAAAAGTGTGCAGCGCGTCGAAAACTATAAGGCTTCACCGGTCCCGTAGCTCTATTCCGTCAGAGAAGACGTAGAAACACAAAAATCCATTATGTCGTTGATATCTCATAAACTATAAGAGATACGGGGCTAATGTATAGGACCAAAAGTGTGCAGCGCGTCGAAAACTATAAGACCTCATAGATGCCGTATCGATATCTCGTCAGAGAAAACGTAAAGACACAAAAATTTATTGTATCGTTGATATCTCTTAAACTATAAGAGATACAGGGCTAAAGTATAGGACCAATAGTGTGCAGGGCGTCAAAAGCTATAAGTCTTCAACGGTCCCGTAGCTTTATTCCGTCAGAGAAGGCGTAGAAACACAAAAATCAATTATTTCGTTGATATCTTTTAAACTATGAGAGATACGGGGCTAATGTATAGGACCAAAAGTGTGCAGCGCGTCAAAAACTATAAGGCTTCACCGGTGCCGTAGCTCCATTCCGTCAGAGAAGACGTAGAAAAACAAAAAACCATTATTTCGTTGATACCTCTTAAACTTAAAAAATACGGGGCTAATGTATAGGACCAAAAGTGTGCAGCGCGTCAAAATCTGTAAGTCTTCACCGGTCCCGTAGCTCTTTTCCGTCAGAAGAAACGTAGAAACACAAAAATCCATTATATCGTTGATATCTCTTAAACTATAAGATTAAAAAGGGGCTAATATATAAAACCAAAAGTGTCCAGCGCGTCGAAAACTATAAGGCATCATCGCTCACGTAGCTACATTCCGTCAGAGAAGACGTAGAAACACAAAAATCCATTATTTAGTTGATATCTCTTAAACTATAAAAGATACGGGGCTAATGTATATAACCAAAAGTGTGCAGCGCGTCGAAAACTATAAGGCTTCACCGGTCCCGTAGCTCTATTCCGTCAGAGAAGTCGTAGAAACACAAAAATCCATTTTAGCGTTGATATCTCTTAAATTATAAGAGATACGGGGCTAATGTATAGGACCAAAAATGTGCAGCGCGTCGAAAACAATAAGACCTCATAAATGCCGTAACGATATCTCGTCAGAGAAGACGTAAAGACACAAAAATTTATTGTTTCGTTTATATATCTTAAACTATAAAAGATACGGGGCTAATGTATAGGACCAAAAGTGTGCAGCTCGTCGAAAACTGTAAGTCTTCACCGGTCCCGTAGCTCTATTCCGTCAGAGAAAACGTAGAAACACAAAAATCCATTATATCGTTGATATCTCTTAAACTATAAGAGATACGGGGCTAATGTATAGGACCAAAAGTGTGCAGCGTGTCGAAAACTGTAAGGCTTCACCGGTCCCGTAGCTCTATTCCGTCAGAGAAGACGTAGAAACACAAAAATCCATTATGTCGTTGATATCTCTTAAACTATAAGAGATACGGTGCTAATGTATAGGACCAAAAGTGTGCAGCGCGTCGAAAAGTATAAGACCTCATAGATGCCGTATCGATATCTCGTCAGAGAAGACGTAAAGACACAAAAATTTATTGTATCGTTGATATCTCTTAAACTATAAGAGATACAGGGCTAATGTGTAGGACCAATATGTGCAGCGCGTCAAGAGCTATGTCTTCAATGGTCCCGTAGCTCTATTCCGTCAGAGAAGGCGTAGAAACACAAAAATCCATTATATCGTTGATATCTCTTAAACTATATAGGATACGGGGCTAATGTATAGGACCAAAAGTGTGCAGCGCGTCGAAAACTGTAAGACTTCATAGATGCCGTAGCGATATCTCGCCAGGGAAGACGTAAAGACACAACAATTTATTGTTTCGTTGAAATCTCTCAAACTATAAGGGATACAGGGCGGATGTATAGGACCAAAAGTGTGCAGCGCGTCGAAAACTGTAAGTCTTCACCGGTCCCGTAGCTCTATTCCGTCAGAGAAAACGTAGAAACACAAAAATCCATTATATCGTTGATATCTCTTAAACCAGACCTCGGCAAGAAATGCACTTCTCGGCCGATTTTCAACTGGCTCCGCCTAGCGTTGTTCCCCTTACCTCGCCGTCCCGCGCGCAGCCTACGAGTCGCTCGAGGCTCAGGACCGTAAAAATATGTTTACAATAGCTTTCTACGTCACCCGTGTGGGACTATTGTTGACGCGTTTTATTTTGAAGTGTATCCCCTGTAAGCCTAATCCACTGATGACGTATACGACTTTTTAACCAATTAAAGCATAATTAAAGAAATTAACAAGAAATGAAGAAAATTTATGTCAACTTTCGGAACTTTTTACAGCTAGCGGGAACGTCGATTTGCATATTAGATGTAGCCTCATAAGATGCGGTAAAGAATCGTCGCTTAAAGAACATTTTTCACTTTTTATAAATTAAAGAACCTTCTGACGTCATGTACATATTTTTCGTTATGTCTTGACGAGAGCACCGATATTCGACACACGAGTCAACTGAGTATTTTTACTCGAATCGTACAAAACGATTTCTCGTGTGTTGAGCTTTTAAATTTCGTCCCTTTACATACCACGACGATGGGTCTTGATATTTTTGTAGCAGTTAAAGAATCGCTTAAAAAATTTGGCATCAATTTTAATAAATGTTCTTTGATTGCAACTGATGGCGCGAGGGCTATGACCGGTTTAAAGATAGGATTTGCCGGACAATTAAAGCAGCGAAATATTAATATCCCCCTTGTACATTTGCATAATCCATCAAGAAGCACTAAGCGGCAAAGTTGTAAAACTGTCAACAGCTATGGAGACTGTGACAAAAATAATTAATATAATTAAAGGTGGACAAAAGTTCCTTAGTCCATCGAAAATTTAAATTATTTCTCGAGTAACATAATACTATTCACACAGATGTTCCACTTTATTGTTCAGTACGTTGGCTTAGTGCTGCTAATTGTTTGGAAATATTTTTTGCCATAAGAAAAGAAATCCTCCTTTTCTTGCAAGAAATAAACAATCCTAAATTTTAGGAATATATAGTCATTTTGCAAGATATCACATTTCTCTGTAAACTTGTCTTCATTACTGACATGACTAATCAACTTAGGCTTCTCAATTTAAAGCTGCAAAAACCAAATCAAAATAATTCCCAATTAGTTAGTCATGTCGATTCTTTTCAAAGGAAATCACAGTTATTCAAATCTTACTTAAATAATAATAATTTTCACTTTTTTCCTTCTTGCCAGATTCTTATCGAAGAACACGGCTGTAACTGTAATTTCAAGGAATATCAGTGGATTAAGCCTACAGGGAATACCACTTAAAAAAAAAACGTGTCAACAATAGTACTTCACGGGTGACGTGGAAAGTTATTGTAAACATATGTTTACGGTCCTGAGCCTCGAGCGACTCGTAGGCTGCGCGCGGGACGGCGAGGTAAGGGGAACAGCGCTAGGCGGAGCCAGTTGAAAATCGGCCGAGAAGTGCATTTCTTGCCGAGGTCTGTCTTAAACTATAAGAGATACGGGGCTAATGTATAGGACCAAAAGTGTGCAGCGCGTCAAAAACTTTAAGGCTTCACCGGTGCCGTAGCTCCATTCCGTCAGAGAAGACGTAGAAAAACAAAAAACCATTATTTCGTTGATACCTCTTAAACTTAAAAGATACGGGGCTAATGTATAGGACCAAAAGTGTGCAGCGCGTCGAAAACTGTAAGTCTTCACCGGTCCCGTAGCTCTTTTCCGTCAGAAAAAACGTAGAAACACAAAAATCCATTATATCGTTGATATCTCTTAAACTATAAGATTAAAAAGGGGCTAATATATAAAACCAAAAGTGTGCAGCGCGTCGAAAACTATAAGGCATCACCGCTCCCGTAGCTTCATTCCGTCAGAGAAGACGTAGAAACACAAAAATCCATTATTTAGTTGATATCTCTTAAACTATAAAAGATACGGGGCTAATGTATAGGACCAAAAGTGTGCAGCGCGTCGAAAACTATAAGGCTTCACCGGTCCCGTAGCTCTATTCCGTCAGAGAAGTCGTAGAAACACAAAAATCCATTTTAGCGTTGATATCTCTTAAATTATAAGAGATACGGGGCTAATGTATAGGACCAAAAATGTGCAGCGCGTCGAAAACAATAAGACCTCATAGATGCCGTAACGATATCTCGTCAGAGAAGACGTAAAGACACAAAAATTTATTGTTTCGTTTATATATCTTAAACTATAAAAGATACGGGGCTAATGTATAGGACCAAAAGTGTGCAGCGCGTCGAAAACTGTAAGTCTTCACCGGTCCCGTAGCTCTATTCCGTCAGAGAAAACGTAGAAACACAAAAATCCATTATATCGTTGATATCTCTTAAACTATAAGAGATACGGGGCTAATGTATAGGACCAAAAGTGTGCAGCGTGTCGAAAACTGTAAGGCTTCACCGGTCCCGTAGCTCTATTCCGTCAGAGAAGACGTAGAAACACAAAAATCCATTATGTCGTTGATATCTCTTAAACTATAAGAGATACGGGGCTAATGTATAGGACCAAAAGTGTGCAGCGCGTCGAAAAGTATAAGACCTCATAGATGCCGTATCGATATCTCGTCAGAGAAGACGTAAAGACACAAAAATTTATTGTATCGTTGATATCTCTTAAACTATAAGAGATACAGGGCTAATGTGTAGGACCAATATGTGCAGCGCGTCAAGAGCTATGTCTTCAATGGTCCCGTAGCTCTATTCCGTCAGAGAAGGCGTAGAAACACAAAAATCCATTATATCGTTGATATCTCTTAAACTATTAAGGATACGGGGCTAATGTATAGGACCAAAAGTGTGCAGCGCGTCAAAAACTGTAAGACTTCATATGTAGTATAGTATTCCTAGATATAAGTTAAGAGGCCGAGTATCGGCAACAGCGTAAACAGGAGGGGAGAACCCCGAATTCCTGAGCACCAGCCAGTCGCGCAAAGAGCCTCGATGTACGCGTTACAATCCGCGGCAATGTAATCGTTTCTCACGGAATAAACTATACGACAATTGGCGACGAGTATTCACGAGTAACCGCGTGTGCATAAGGAAGTCGGCAAGTAAGTGCAGTGGAAAGAACTGAGAACGGAGCAGAGCTGATGAAGAAGAACGAGAAGTACGAGAAAACCTCCTGGATTTATAAGCTTACAAAGCCGCAAATAGTAGAGCAGCTCAAAACATTCAGTGCAGAGTGCGATAAAGAGGCACCCATCGATGTATTAAGAAAACAATTAGCTAAAATAGTGAAACGACAAGCTGTACAGGGAGGTATAGCAGGTAACACCAGAGATAAAGGTGCCTCATCGGCCGAAGAGAGCGGGGAAGAACAGCCGACGGAAAGAGAGGAGACTAGCGGGAGGGCGAAAGAGGGGACAGGCGCGGCAACGTACGAGCTGAAGAGAAAGGAGGATACTGAGAGCGAAGAGGAGAAGACGAGCGAAGACGTAAACACGCCGAAAATGACAGAAAAAGCATCGAAACTCGAATTCCAGCTTGGAGTAGATGACTGGGACACATTCGTAGAACGGTTAGAGCTATATTTCCTAGCAAATGATATTACGACCGAGGCAAAGATGAAAGCAGTACTGCTCACGCGAGTAAACGCAGAAATGTACACACTAATAAGGGACCTGTGTGTACCGGATAAGCCGGTGACGAAATCGTACGAGGATCTCAACAAGCTAATTAAGGACCACCTATGCCCAAAACCCTCGGAGGCTATGGAGAGGTGCAGATTTCACCAGGCAGCGCAACTGGAATCAGAAACAGTAGCACAATACGCAGCTCGATTAAAAAACCTTTCAATACACTGTAACTTTACACAGTTGACAACTGCGCTGAGAGATCAGTTGATATGTGGAATACGAGACCATGATGTTCGAGTAGATTTATTTGCGGAGCAGGAATTAACATACGATAAAGCATACAAGCTAGCCACAGCGCGAGAAATGGCAAAAAAGAATGCAAATAACACATCAGGAATTGCTCGGGAAAATACAACGCAGCAAGAAGTCAATGCGATATCATCCAAAGGATTTTCGAGGGGCAGACGACCGGAGAAGGGGCAACGGGGAAGAAAAAATAGAAGAGCGAGACCAGATTCAACGAATCAAGCGGAAGGAAGCCAAGAGAACGTGTGTTATTGCTGCGGTGGACCAAACCACTGGGCAAGAAACTGCATACACCGACGTAAGCGCTGTGACAAATGCAGGAGGCAAGGGCATTTAAAGCACATGTGTGGGAGAGGGGATCGACAAGGCAGAAGATCGTTGAAATTGCTGGGCAACCCGGAAGAAACCGAAGAAGGAGAGTCAGAGAGCAGTGAACAAACAGAAGAAGAGGAAGATTTCCTTCACATGAGGATCGACTCGGTCAAACAAGGAGGAGAAGCGCCACCAATGTTCCTGGAAGTAATGGTGGCTGGAGTCAAGGTCAAAATGGAAGTAGACACAGGGACGTTTGTAGCAGTGATGAGTAAAGCAGAGCAACTAAGACTATTCGGAGAAGTTCAACTATCGAATACCGAGAAAATCTTGAGGACCTATGGCAACAAGAAGCTAAAGCCGATAGGTAAACTGGAGCAAGTGCCGGTCGAATATGGGGACAAGAAAGCGAAGCTAGACCTGTACATCATGCGAGAGGAAGGACCCACACTAGTGGGCAGACAGTGGCTGGCAGCGCTACAGGAGTGGCCACTCAAATTGGGTAGAGGCGATGGTAGTGACCAGATGAACAACATAAAGGTAGAGACAATTAAGACAGTATTAACGCAACAGTTTCCGCGATTGTTTGATGACAAGGTAGGCCAGTATAACAAGGGGGTCCTTAAGTTAAAACTGAAAGAGGGAGCCCGCCCAATTGCGCGTAAAGCACATCACACACCGATAGCCTTGAGGGAAAAAGTAGAACGCGAATTGGAGCGGTTGGAACAGTTAGGGCACATCGAAAAAGTAGAGGCCAGCGAATGGGCTACCCCGATTGTACCAGTGATAAAAAATGACAAATCAGTACGTATATGTGGGAATTTTAAACTCACACTCAATCCTCAATTAATAATTAATAAACACCCGATCCCACTAATTGAAGAAATCTTTTTAGAGCTCAGTGGGGGAGAAGAGTACTCAGAAATAGACCTGAAACATGCATACATGCAGATTTTGGTGGACGAGGAATCGCGGCAGTACCTGACAATCGTAACGCATAAGGGATACTATAGATATAGAAAATTACCAGAGGGAGTTGCAAGTGGGCCAGGAGATTTTCAAAAAAAAATGGAAAATTGTTTAAGGGGGATAAAAAACGTGATAGTTTTCTTGGATAATATTTTTGTCACTGGTAAAAATCGGAAGGAGCATTTCAATACGCTTAAGCGAACAATGCAGAGACTAGATGAAACGGGATTAAAAGTAAATATAAACAAATGTCATTTTTTTAAAAAGGAGTTAGCAGTATTAGGTTATGTCATAAACAAAAACGGTCTGTACAAATCAGCGGAAAAAGTTAAAGCAATGATAAAAGCACCGGTACCAACCACACCCAAGCAAATGCAATCATTCCTTGGTTTAATAAATTATTACGAACGTTTTTTGCCTAAAAGAGCAGAGAGACTCAAGCCACTTTACGATTGCACGAAAAACAATAACTTTAAATGGACCAAGGAATGCGAGGAAGCGTTTGCGTGGGTAAAAAAAGAATTATCCTCAGAAGATTTTCTAGCACACTACGACCCGAAAGAAAAAATTGTACTAGCGTGCGACGCGTCAGCCTACGGCCTATCGGCAATATTATCACATGAATATAAAGACGGCACGGAACGTCCAATAGCTTATGGATCTAAGGTTATCCCAAAGTCACAGCTGAGCAGAGCCATTATCGATAAAGAGGCTAGCGCAATCATTTTCGGGTTCAAAAAATTCTACTATTATATCTACGGTAGAGAAATTACTTTGAAAACAGACCACAAACCGTTAACGTTTATTTTCGGGCCTAATAAAGAAATCCCACAAACGCTCGCGAGCAGATTGCAACGCTGGGCATATTTTTTTATCAGGATTTAATTACACGATCAAATACGTTCCCTCAGAAGGTAATGGCCACTGCGATGCTCTTTCTAGATTGCCAGTAGAAGATCAAACTCAAATTTTTGACGACGAATTTAGTGCGATAAACTATATCGACGAAGGCGCTATAGTAGTCAACGCGAAGACTATTCGGGTAGAAACGGAAAAGTGTAGTACACTACAAAAAATCCTGCGATATGTCCAAGAAGGCTGGCCATCAAAACATGAGGAACTCGCGGAGGAAGAAAAGCGATTCTCCGCAAAAAGGGCAGAACTAGCGGTGGACCGCCACTGCATAATGCGCGGTAACAGAGTGGTAATCCCGTTATCTTTGCGTAGCTTAATACTACAAGAATTCCATGAGTCTCACCAAGGTATAATTAAAATGAAAGCGTTAATGAGATCCTACGTATGGTGGCCAGGCTTAGACGAGGACATCGAACAATACGTGAAAAAATGTACAATCTGTATGCGAGATAGGGCAGCACCGGCAAAGATTCCACTTAACCCCTGGCCAACGAGAGCTTGGTCAAGGGTACATAGCGACTTTCTGGGTCCATTTAAGGGTAAAATGTACATGCTTGTGATCGATGCTTATTCAAAGTGGCCCGAAATATTCGACATGAGAAATTGTACAACGGCAACTAAAGCAATAGAAAAATTTAAAGAACTATTCGCGAGACATGGGCTACCGCGACACTTAGTGACAGATTCCGGGCCACAATATACAAGTAGCGAATTTCGCGAGTTTATGAAAAAGAATGGAGTCAAACACACGTTCTCTCCGACATACCACCCAGCGACTAACGGGGCCGCCGAAAATTTTGTGAGGGGATTTAAAGACAAAATAAAAAAAATCACCAAAGCCGGAAAATCAATAGAATATGCAATCAATCTTTTTCTGTTCGACTACCGATGCACGCCCCATATTACAACAGGCCGTAGCCCTGCGTTTATGTTGTACAATAGAGAACTAAGAAATCGATTTGATATGATAAAAGCATGCACATTAGACCATGTAGAGAATAAACAAGAACAGCAAGTGGCAAGTTGTAAAGGCAGTAGGAATGTATCATTCAAAGCGGGGGATCTAGTCATGGTCGATGACCACAGGGTGGGAAATGAGAAAAGAGTCGAAGGGAGGATATTAAAGAAGCTGTCGCCAGCTACATACGAAGTAGAAATCTCACCTACATTGCGTTGGAAAAGACACGCTAATCAGATGATACCATTCGTACTGCCCGTAGCCGCAACAAAAACACAGGAAATAAGCACAGTCCGACGCTCAGAGAGAATAAGAAGTAATGATAAATAAAAAGATAGATAGGGCAATAATTAAAAAAAAAAAAAAAAAAATTATATGGTATAAGCGATAATTAAGAAGGGAGGAAATGTAGTATAGTATTCCTAGATATAAGTTAAGAGGCCGAGTATCGGCAACAGCGTAAACAGGAGGGGAGAACCCCGAATTCCTGAGCACCAGCCAGTCGCGCAAAGAGCCTCGATGTACGCGTTACAATCCGCGGCAATGTAATCGTTTCTCACGGAATAAACTATACGACATCATAGATGCCGTAGCGATATCTCGCCAGGGAAGACGTAAAGACACAACAATTTATTGTTTCGTTGAAATCTCTCAAACTATAAGGGATACAGGGCGAATGTATAGGACCAAAAGTGTGCAGCGCGTCGAAAACTGTAAGTCTTCACCGGTCCCGTAGCTCTATTCCGTCAGAGAAAACGTAGAAACACAAAAATCCATTATATCGTTGATATCTCTTAAACTATAAGAGATACGGGGCTAATGTATAGGACCAAAAGTGTGCAGCGCGTCGAAAACTGTAAGACTTCATAGATGCCGTAGCGATATCTCGCCAGGGAAGACGTAAAGACACAACAATTTATTGTTTCGTTGAAATCTCTCAAACTATAAGAGATACAGGGCTAATGTATAGGACCAATAATGTGCAGCGCGTCAGAAGCTATAAGTCTTCAACGGTCCCGTAGCTTTATTCCGTCAGAGAAAGCGTAGAAACACAAAAATCCATTATTTCGTTGATATCTTTTAAACTATAAGAGATACGGGGCTAATGTATAGGACCAAAAGTGTGCAGCGCGTCAAAAACTATAAGGCATCACCGCTCCCGTAGCTCCATTCCGTCAGAGAAGACGTAGAAACACAAAAATCCATTATTTCGTTGATATCTCTTAAACTATAAGAGATACAGGGCTAATGTATAGGACCAATAGTGTGCAGCGCGTCAAAAGCTATAAGTCTTCAACGGTCCCGTAGCTTTATTCCGTCAGAGAAAGCGTAGAAACACAAAAATCAATTATTTCGTTGATATCTCTTAAACTATGAGAGATACGGGGCTAATGTATAGGACCAAAAGTGTGCAGCGCGTCGAAAACTGTAAGTCTTCACCGGTCCCGTAGCACTTTTCCGTCAGAGAAGACGTAGAAACACAAAAATCCATTATATCGTTGATATCTTTTAAACTATAAGATTAAAAAGTGGCTAATATATAGGACCAAAAGTGTGCAGCGCGTCGAAAACTGTAAGTCTTCACCGGTCCCGTAGCTCTATTCCGTCAGAGAAGGCGTAGAAACACAAAAATCAATTATTTCATTGATATCTTTTAAACTATGAGAGATACGGGGCTAATGTATAGGACCAAAAGTGTGCAGCGCGTCAAAAACTATAAGGCTTCACCGCTCCCGTAGCTCCATTCCGTCAGAGAAGACGTAGAAACACAAAAGTCCATTCTTTCGTTGATATCTCTTAAACTATAAGAGATACAGGGCTAATGTATAGGACCAATAGTGTGCAGCGCGTCAAAAGCTATAAGTCTTCAACGGTCCCGTAGCTTTATTCCGTCAGAGAAAGGCGTAGAAACACAAAAATCAATTATTTCGTTGATATCTTTTAAACTATGAGAGATACGGGGCTAATGTATAGGACCAAAAGTGTGCAGCGCGTCAAAAACTTTAAGGCTTCACCGGTCCCGTAGCTCTATTCCGTCAGAGAAGACGTAGAAACACAAAAATCCATTATATCGTTGATATCTCTTAAACTATAAGAGATACGGGGCTAATGTATAGGACCAATAGTGTGCAGCGCGTCAAAAGCTATAAGTCTTCAACGGTCCCGTAGCTTTATTCCGTCAGAGAAAGCGTAGAAACACAAAAATCAATTATTTCGTTGATATCTTTTAAACTATGAGAGATACGGGGCTAATGTATAGGACCAAAAGTGTGCAGCGCGTCAAAAACTATAAGGCTTCACCGGTCCCGTAGCTCCATTCCGTCAGAGAAGACGTAGAAACACAAAAATCCATTATTTCGTTGATATCTCTTAAACTATAAGAGATACGGGGCTAATGTATAGGACCAAAAGTGTGCAGCGCGTCGAAAACTATAAGTCTTCACCGGTCCCGTAGCTCTTATTCCGTCAGAGAAAGCGTAGAAACACAAAAATCCATTATTTCGTTGATATCTCTTAAACTATAGAGATACGGGGCTAATGTATAGGACCAAAAGTGTGCAGCGCGTCGAAAACTATAAGTCTTCACCGGTCCCGTAGCTCTATTCCGTCAGAGAAGACGTAGAAACACAAAAATCCATTATATCGTTGAATATCTCTTAAACTATAAGAGATACGGGGCTAATGTATAGGACCAATAGTGTGCAGCGCGTCAAAAGCTATAAGTCTTCAACGGTCCCGTAGCTTTATTCCGTCAGAGAAAGCGTAGAAACACAAAAATCAATTATTTCGTTGATATCTCTTAAACTATGAGAGATACGGGGCTAATGTATAGGACCAAAAGTGTGCAGCGCGTCAAAAACTATAAGGCTTCACCGGTGCCGTAGCTCCATTCCGTCAGAGAAGACGTAGAAAAACAAAAAACCATTATTTCGTTGATATCCTCTTAAACTATAAGAGATACGGGGCTAATGTATAGGACCAAAAGTGTGCAGCGCGTCGAAAACTGTAAGTCTTCACCGGTCCCGTAGCTCTATTTCCGTCAGAAGAAACGTAGAAACACAAAAATCCATTATATCGTTGATATCTCTTAAACTATAAGATTAAAAAGGGGCTAATATATAGGACCAAAAGTGTGCAGCGCGTCGAAAACTGTAAGTCTTCACCGGTCCCGTAGCTCTATTCCGTCAGAGAAGGCGTAGAAACACAAAAATCAATTATTTCGTTGATATCTTTTAAACTATGAGAGATACGGGGCTAATGTATAGGACCAAAAGTGTGCAGCGCGTCAAAAACTATAAGGCTTCACCGGTGCCGTAGCTCCATTCCGTCAGAGAAGACGTAAAAAAACAAAAAACCATTATTTCGTTGATACCTCTTAAACTTAAGAGATACGGGGCTAATGTATAGGACCAAAAGTGTGCAGCTCGTCGAAAACTGTAAGTCTTCACCGGTCCCGTAGCTCTTTTCCGTCAGAAAAAACGTAGAAACACAAAAATCCATTATATCGTTGATATCTCTTAAACTATAAGATTAAAAAGGGGCTAATATATAAAACCAAAAGTGTGCAGCGCGTGGAAAACTATAAGACCTCATAGATGCCGTAACGATATCTCGTCAGAGAAGACGTAAAGACACAAAAATTTATTGTTTCGTTTATATATCTTAAACTATAAAAGATACGGGGCTAATGTATAGGACCAAAAGTGTGCAGCGCGTCGAAAACTGTAAGTCTTCACCGGTCCCGTAGTTCTATTCCGTCAGAGAAAACGTAGAAACACAAAAATCCATTATATCGTTGATATCTCTTAAACTATAAGAGATACAGGGCTAATGTATAGGACCAAAAGTGTGCAGCGTGTCGAAAACTGTAAGGCTTCACCGGTCCCGTAGCTCTATTCCGTCAGAGAAGACGTAGAAACACAAAAATCCATTATGTCGTTGATATCTCTTAAACTATAAGAGATACGGGGCTAATGTATAGGACCAAAAGTGTGCAGCGCGTCGAAAAGTATAAGACCTCATAGATGCCGTATCGATATCTCGTCAGAGAAGACGTAAAGACACAAAAATTTATTGTATCGTTGATATCTCTTAAACTATAAGAGATACAGGGCTAATGTGTAGGACCAATATGTGCAGCGCGTCAAGAGCTATGTCTTCAATGGTCCCGTAGCTCTATTCCGTCAGAGAAGGCGTAGAAACACAAAAATCCATTATATCGTTGATATCTCTTAAACTATAAAGGATACGGGGCTAATGTATAGGACCATAAGTGTGCAGCGCGTCGAAAACTGTAAGACTTCATAGATGCCGTAGCGATATCTCGCCAGGGAAGACGTAAAGACACAACAATTTATTGTTTCGTTGAAATCTCTCAAACTATAAGGGATACAGGGCGAATGTATAGGACCAAAAGTGTGCAGCGCGTCGAAAACTGTAAGTTTTCACCGGTCCCGTAGCTCTATTCCGTCAGAGAAAACGTAGAAACACAAAAATCCATTATATCGTTGATATCTCTTAAACTATAAGAGATACGGGGCTAATGTATAGGACCAAAAGTGTGCAGCGCGTCGAAAACTATAAGGCATCACCGCTCCCGTAGCTCCATTCCGTCAGAGAAGACGTAGAAACACAAAAGTCCATTCTTTTGTTGATATCTCTTAAGCTATAAAGGATACGGGGCTAATGTATAGGACCAAAAGTGTGCAGCGCGTCGAAAACTATAAGTCTTCACCCGTCCCGTAGCTCTATTCCGTCAGAGAAGACGTAGAAACACAATAATCCATTATATCGTAAATATCTCTTAAACTATGAGAGATACGGGGCTAATGTATAGGACCAAAAGTGTGCAGCGTGTCGAAAACTGTAAGGCTTCACCGGTCCCGTAGCTCCATTCCGTCAGAGAAGACGTAGAAAAACAAACAACCATTATTTCGTTGATATCTCTTAAACTATAAGAGATACGGGGCTAATGTATAAGACCAAAAGTGTGCAGCGCGTCGAAAACTGTAAGTCTTCACCGGTCCCGTACCTCTATTCCGTCAGAGAAGACGTAGAAACACAAAAATCCATTATATCGTTGATATCTCTTAAACTATAAGATTAAAAAGGGGCTAAATATAGGACCAAAAGTGTGCAGCGCGTCGAAAACTGTAAGTCTTCACCGGTCCCGTAGCTCTATTCCGTCAGAGAAGTCGTAGAAACACAAAAATCCATTTTATCGTTGATATCTTATAAACTATAAGAGATACGGGGCTAATGTATAGGACCAAAAGTGTGCAGCGCGTCGAAAACTATAAGACCTCATAGATGCCGTATCGATATCTCGTCAGAGAAGACGTAAAGACACAAAAATTTATTGTATCGTTGATATCTCTTAAACTATAAGAGATACAGGGCTAATGTATAGGACCAATAGTGTGCAGCGCGTCAAAAGCTATAAGTCTTCAACGGTCCCGTAGCTTTATTCCGTCAGAGAAGGCGTAGAAACACAAAAATCAATTATTTCGTTGATATCTTTTAAACTATGAGAGATACGGGGCTAATGTATAGGACCAAAAGTGTGCAGCGCGTCAAAAACTATAAGGCTTCACCGGTGCCGTAGCTCCATTCCGTCAGAGAAGACGTAGAAAAACAAAAAACCATTATTTCGTTGATACCTCTTAAACTTAAGAGATACGGGGCTAATGTATAGGACCAAAAGTGTGCAGCGCGTCGAAAACTGTAAGTCTTCACCGGTCCCGTAGCTCTTTTCCGTCAGAAGAAACGTAGAAACACAAAAATCCATTATATCGTTGATATCTCTTAAACTATAAGATTAAAAAGGGGCTAATATATAAAACCAAAAGTGTGCAGCGCGTCGAAAACTATAAGTCTTCACCGGTCCCGTAGCTCTATTCCGTCAGAGAAGACGTAGAAACACAAAAATCCATTATTTCGTTGATATCTCTTAAACTATAAGAGATACGGGGCTAATGTATAGGACCAATAGTGTGCAGCGCGTCAAAAGCTATAAGTCTTCAACGGTCCCGTAGCTTTATTCCGTCAGAGAAAGCGTAGAAACACAAAAATCAATTATTTCGTTGATATCTTTTAAACTATGAGAGATACGGGGCTAATGTATAGGACCAAAAGTGTGCAGCGCGTCAAAAACTTAAGGCTTCACCGGTCCCGTAGCTCTATTCCGTCAGAGAAGACGTAGAAACACAAAAATCCATTATGTCGTTGATATCTCTTAAACTATAAGAGATACGGGGCTAATGTATAGGACCAAAAGTGTGCAGCGCGTCGAAAAGTATAAGACCTCATAGATGCCGTATCGATATCTCGTCAGAGAAGACGTAAAGACACAAAAATTTATTGTATCGTTGATATCTCTTAAACTATAAGAGATACAGGGCTAATGTGTAGGACCAATATGTGCAGCGCGTCAAGAGCTATGTCTTCAATGGTCCCGTAGCTCTATTCCGTCAGAGAAGGCGTAGAAACACAAAAATCCATTATATCGTTGATATCTCTTAAACTATAAAGGATACGGGGCTAATGTATAGGACCAAAAGTGTGCAGCGCGTCGAAAACTGTAAGTCTTCACCGGTCCCGTAGCTCTATTCCGTCAGAGAAAACGTAGAAACACAAAAATCCATTATATCGTTGATATCTCTTAAACTATAAGATTAAAAAGGGGCTAATATATAGGACCAAAAGTGTGCAGCGCGTCGAAAACTGTAAGTCTTCACCGGTCCCGTAGCTCTATTCCGTCAGAGAAGTCGTAGAAACACAAAAATCCATTTTTTCGTTGATATCTCTTAAACTATAAGAGATACGGTACTAATGTATAGGACCAAAAATGTGCAGCGCGTCGAAAACTATAAGGCTTCACCGGTCTCGTAGCTCTATTCCGTCAGAGAAGACGTAGAAACACAAGAATCCATTATTTCGTTGATCTCTTAAACTATAAAAGATACGGGGCTAATGTATAGAACCAAAAGTGTGCAGCGCGTCGAAAACTATAAGGCTTCACCGTATTATCTCAGTAATTAGTATTATCTCATGAAGTAAGGAAAACGAAAATATATTGCAAAATAAATTTAGCAACAGGTGCAAAAATGGATTTTTGTCCAGTTCTTGGCCCATTGTGCGAGGCACCGCGACTCAGCAGTGGACACGAGAGCCAGCGACGGAGACGGGATTAGTAGAGTGTATAGGCCGGTTTTAACCCAGGAGCTCCGAAAGGGTTAGAGGGGAAGGGGGGTTCCGCTGTGCGGAATACTCCATGCCCGATGGGCGAAGGGTCCGCGGGGCAAGGGAGGGGGAAATGCGTCACTAGGAAAGGCGTTCGCGGGGACAGGGGAACCGCGTTTTTGGGCGTCGCGGCGGCCCGCGGGGAGAAGGGAACCGCGTTTTCGAGCGTCGCTGCGGCCCGCGGGGAAGGGAATCACGCTGCGGTCCGTGAGGATGAGAACGGATGTTGTGGCGGCCCACGGGTAGGGGGTCCACGGGGAGGGGGGTCCGCGACCCGCGTGATGTCATATCATGTATCTCTCCCGCATGTCGTCTCCGCTCGCACTCGCTCTCGCTCGCGTTCTTTTTGTCTCCCCCACGTCCTCTTTCCCGTTCTCATCCTTTTTTATAATTCATATTCACTTCTCTCTCAGTCTCATATACCTACATTTCCTCATATTCTCTCCCCGCTCGCGTCTTTTCCTTTATTCGCTTGCGTCTTCTAGCAAGGGAGAGACGCTCTTCTTGCGTCTCTCCCTTGGTATTTAATATTTTATGATATTTTAATAATTTTAACTTACATCATACGTACATCATACGTAAACCAAATCTACATCAAACGTACACAAACGTACACAAACGTACACAAACGCACACCAAATGTACATCAAACATACATCAAACGTACACAAATGTACACAAGCGCACATCAAACGTACGCAAACGCACGCAAACCGAAAGAAAAATACATAGGAATTAATTTACAGGAGATACAAAGGGTTCTATAATTTACCCCTGAATCTATATTTGCGCCTTTAGAGGTTGATTAGGGCAAATATGTTTTTAAGCATTTGTATGGGTGACCTTCGTAAGCAAAAACCAAGTCGATATCTCATCGGGCCTAAGAGATATTGACGAATCCGTGAAAATACATTTTAACCCTTTTCACACCCTTAAGGGTAGAATTTCTAAAAATCCCTTCTTAGTGGGTGCTTACGTCATGAGAGGAATACACCCCTCGAATTTCATGTTTCTAGGTTCAGGGGTTTGGGCTGGGCGTTGATGAGTCAGTGAGTCAGTCAGTTAGGACATTTGTCTTTATATATATAGATTTAAGGGCGGCAGTGTGGTCTAGTGGTAGAGTGCCAGACCCGCAATCTGGAGAACCAGGTTCGAGGCCACTTGAGCACGTAAACATGGAATTTATTTTCGTATGTAATTTATTTACGTAATTTATTTACGTAATATAATTTTTGCGTTACATTTACTCGTAATCTCCAAAAATAAAGAAGTATTTCTCATTTTCTACCTAACATTTTTCGTTTTTGTACCAAAATGTTAATTTATTATAAATATTCGTATTTTAAAATTAATACTTAAATATAAAATACGATTTTTCAAGCAATTGGTAATTAAAAATAACATGTGTTTTTTCATTGAAAAATAATGATTAAATATATGTATGTTAATTAACATGGATTTCGTAAATTTTACATGTAAAATATGTAGGGACTCGAATTAATTAAAAAAACAAAAATGCAGACTGCGAGAATCGGACCTGCAATCCAGAGCTTACTAGACTAGAGCACTACGTGGTCGGCCGCGCGCCGCTCTGCGAATCTCTTAAAATTCTACGTACGTAATGCACTTAGAATTCTTTAAAGTCTATTTTCTCGAGTTTTTCCGAGAATCGTGCCTTACTGCTTTGGGAAATTGATGTACGGGTGATGACCTTCAAGTACTGCAAGTATAAAACAAAACAAAAATTCGTTTACTTGAAGGTCCCCTTGTGAGTTTAGTTTTTCCATAAATAGAGATAGAATTCCACACCTAAGATGTGTGGAAACTTGCTCTACAACAATATGCAGAAGGAACTAGAATTATATCTAAATTCCAGATTAATTGATCCCTTCTTTGATAAGTTCTTTGACAAGCCTTACTAACTTATCCCATTTGTAGGGACAATATAGATTGATTATAGATTTCAGTGTAGTCTTACTGATTTGTTTGAAAAATAGCGCGCTTGCGAAGCAACCCCGGATAGCGACAGCGACGCGGCGAGGGGGCCCGAGCCCGATCGTCTTTCGTTTTACCGGCTCGCTCTCGCGACACGATTCTCGCAGCGACGCGTTAAATTGCGTAGTCGGTCGGAACACGCGGAAGCGACAACACGCGGGATATAGTCCCTGCCTTCTTTGTTCGAACTTGCGGTATTCTAGATCCGTCGATAGCTCAGTAATTCTTCGTTGTAAAGTATATTCGGTAGCATTATTGGGAACGTTGTTTAATGATTTACACGAATAGTGACAGTCGTTGCTTGTTATTATTAACGTATACGGTGCGCGGCATTCGTAGAGCGAACTTAGTGCGTGCGGGCCGGCGAGGCCTCAGCGTCGCTTTCACCACGCCCGCGAGAGAACGAAGTGCAATCCTCACGCACATCCGCCGAGGAAAAGAGGGTGCACGTGTTTCCTCTCCGTCCAAGACATCCAGAAAACAAGACCTTCCATCCCAGCCGACGTATCACAACGACGCTGCACGACGTTGTTCCTATCAGGCGACGGACTCGGGCAGAGCATCCCTTGGGATCCCTTGTCGTCATCGTCCTTGACGATCGGGCAACGAACGCTAAGTACCCTGTTTATCATCTATCCGATCTATCGGATAAGCGTGTACCACGCAATTGCATGCTCTTTCGAACTCGTCCGACGTCATTCGGATAAATCTCTTTCGCGACAAGTGCGTTCTTTATCCGATTCATTCTATCGGGCCCGCGGCTATGGCCGTGTGATATTGCGCTAGTGTAATTATTCCGTTTGATTGAATAATATCGCGTGTTCCGTCGTGACCGGGGCGTCTCGCCGCCTAGACGCGATTCGAAGTTCTTACATTTGTTTACATTCATCATCGGCAGTTTCACCTCAGCTCGATTTACACCCTCATCGCGTCGGTTTTTGTGTTGTGTACAAACGTTGCGCGTGTTCGTATTCAATTTCCCGATTATTATACATTTTGCGAACTGTAAGCCTTGCGCTAATTCATTTGCGTTATATTACTCGTACTTTACTTTGTGCATTAATTTAGTTGCATTCATTATTCGCGACGGGTCTTGCGTTTACTCACTTACGTTATACTATTTGCGTTGCATTTTTTACATTGTAATTACATTGACCCACTTCCGTTACACAACTTGCATTGTGCTTTTGCATTCATCTATTTTCGTGATATTATTCGTATGGTATTTCTTACATTAAGTTACTCGCATTCTATTCCTCGCGTTATATTTGTCGTTGATTTACCTGCTTTACTTATATTACTTGTATTCCACCTTGCATTTCTTTACTAGCGTCATGTTATTTACATGACTTTACTCAGATCGCAATACCTGTTTTTACTCTGTGCAATATATTTCTTGCGATCTCATACTTGCTTGCCGCGACTTGTGGCATTTATTTTTTATTATATTATTACCTTTATTTGCGAAAGGCTTTTGGGTTTTCGCGATTTAGAATTGTTAGCGGGAATTTTAGTGGACGCGAGGACATCGCGTCTGGCGCCCAACGGATTTCTCTGAGTGTTGCTTAACTCGCGTGAGGGATTATCCCAAGAGGTCCACTATCCTACTCACCTAGCGTTCCTTTGCTCCGGCGTCGAAAAAGCCGTGACAGTGCCCAACAATAAAGATAATGTTCTTATTATGTTTTTGAAACAGTAGTGTGCTGTACTAGGAGCCATGTCGAACCTAACTCCCACTCCCAAAAATGATTCTGCTTTTGCTAATATCCAGACCGTTAATGCTACTTGTTTTTCTAAAGGTACAACATAGTATTCTCTTTAATCCATATGCTGTCCAATAATGTTTACAAGCCGCTATAAATTATATAAATTAACATACTTTTTAAGTTCATTGTATTATAATTAGAATATGATAAAATATTTTAATGCATCACATAAGTATATTATTTTAGCGATTATAAAAGAAAATTATTGTGTTACTTTCATATTTTCATGTAAATGTAAATGTAAAAAATACATTCGTAAAATATTTATTATTTATTTTCATTGTACAAACCTCCATTGACGCGGGTCTCATCCTAAAATGTGCATGGAAATCGCTTATACTATATTGCGGAATTGTTACTTCAAAATAATTTTTATTACGTATATGTACTGCTCTATGATCACGCAATATACAGTTATCAAATAATAAATTATAATGCGCGATTATTTGCACGATATTATCATCATCACTTTCACTTTCGAGTATAAACATAATAATACGTTCTAAAGTCGACATTATTCTTTTCTTAGCAAAATCTTCACGTAACTTCTTTTTCTTAGAGCCTCCACACAAGAACATCCGTACCATCAAAAAATTTAAATTTCCGTCAAGAAATCCGTGAGAAAAGCGTCATGGCTACGGTGACCATATTCGACTGTTTCAAGACCATAAAATAAGAATTTTGTCTTTATTGTTGGGCACATATGTCAAGTGGCCAAACGAAATAATGTGCAGAATATTATAAATGTAATATATACTATGTTATTACAATAGGTCTGTTTGAGGACAAAATGCAACTGTTTGATATTTAAATTAAACATAATTAATTATATTTTCAAATAAATGTATGTTACACATATAGTAACAAATCTATAATGAATATATGTATTTGATATGTAAAACAATTAAGATATCAAGAAAATATAAACTGTATCAATATATGTTCAAGAAGATCGATATTAACAAAAGTAGAAATATTGAATATTGCACAAACATAAAATATTGTAACATAAGTACGCGAAAGTAGAAAATAAACAGTCTTTCGCAATTTTGTAGCACTGGAATTTTCACGTTTTATTGTGATTTATTTCTTAAATCAATAGCCTCTTTCCCATTTCTTAAAGTTTTTGACAGATCTGTTAATATCTTGTTACGTTCTGTGTGTAACTTTACTATTTCCTCTATCAATTTGTGTAATTTTTTGGCTTCTTGTACCATTTCTCTTTCAACGTCTAAAGCCGCTTTTCTAAATGCATCATAGTTTCTTTTAAGGGTGTTAACCTTTCTCTTTTTTTTATTACTTGTACCTGTACCATAGACAGTAGTCTCTTCCCCAATAGAACTACATGATGTGATATCTACTGTATTTTCTTTATCCATTAATAAATCCGAAGATTGAGAACTTGTTAAATCAAGAGGTGGTAAATTCAATAAATCTGGATTTACAGTTCTGCTATTTTCTGTCACAACGGTCATACTGCTCAGTACATGATCCATGGCAACAGATCTGTCATTATCAAATATGTCACAAAAAGCATTATAATTTTCCCATGAAACTGCACTTCCTCCAGTACTACTTTTTTTATTATTGTTATTGTACGATATTGCGATCTCGAATTGTCTTGAGATCTGTGTTTTCTCTCGGCGATGGGATGATGGATTGTAATAACGTGTACAATCGTTTTTGATTCTGAGGCGGAACGCTCTTTATTATGAATGATGCACAGGGGAGCAGTCCACACGGAAGTAAAAATCGGCATCCGCTCGCTCTACTACGGGGGTCGCGCCTCATCGAACGACATCTATGCGCAAAATTAAGAACTATGACCCGCGCCTCTTGGAGCGGCAATATAAATCGAAAACTATAGTTCGAACAGTCATGTATTTTAATATAGGTTTTTTTTTCATATTTCTAAACTCTTTATCCAAAGCCTCATTATTTATTGTATGACCATGTTTGGCAAATTCATTCCTTATTTCAGACCACAATGTTTTTTTCTTAATGTTTGGATTCCGAAATTTAATTTTTCTTTTCTCATATTCAGCCAAAAGTTAAACTTAATTGTATTGTATTCAATTCAATGGTGTTTATCCCCTATGGGGTTTACAAAGGCGTTTTGTAGGGACGTTTCCAACCTTTTACATTTATTACTTCCCCTGCCTGGTCATTGGGCGACCTTACAGTCTTTCTATTTCCCTCCCCTCCCTTTTCCATGGTTATCTCTATCAGCCTCCTCCATTGTGCTCCCTTCATCCGTCATTCCATTTGCTCCCCTTCTGTGGTCTCCTGGCTCTCCTCCCCCCCGACTCTCTCCTTCCTATTAATTGTAGTCTTCCCTCCTTCCTATCGTACCTTCTATTCTGTAGTACCTTCTATCTGCCGCCTCCTCGTTCTCCGTTACATCCACTCTCTCCATTCTAATCCTCGGTGCCTTCCTTCCCTCCTATCATACCTTCCAATCTGAACAGAAAAAAACCAAAAAAGCAAAAAGAAACAAACCAACAAACCGAACCAATCTCACTTTCTCGTCTTTTCATCTTTCATCTCTTCTCCCTTTCGCTGCATCTCTTCCTCTCTTCGGCTCCCTCCTCGTCCCTCTCTCTCTCGTCCCTTCTTCCCTGTCTCTCTCTCTCTCTATCTCTATCTTCTCTCCCTCCTCTTTCCTGCTTCTCCGCTTCCATCCTTCCATCCTTCTCGCAGCTTCGTCCTCCGCCGTCCTACTTGTCCACCCGCTTTCCTCCTCTCTCCCTTCTTTTCTACTTCTTTCTCCTCTCTTTCTCTTACTTCTGTCCTCTGTCTCCCCCAAATTCCACTTCTCGACCCACACTCCTATGGCTCCCTTTCTCCTTTCTTCTCCTCCCTTTCTCTTACCCTCGTCTCCGCCGGTTTTGTCCTCTTTACTCACATTCCTTCCAACATCCCATCCGAAATTCCACTCCCATTTCTCATCTCCTTTATTGCTTTCAGTCTAAACCTCTCCTTTCACCCCCCTCTCCCAACATCCTCTCTACTATCCCCTGCCATCCAACGCCCTCCCAGTTCTCTCATCTCGTACATCTCTCCCACACATGTTCCCATGATTCCTCCTCCCTTCCACACATCCTGCATGCCCTCTTTTCTTCCTCCTCCCAATATAAAACCTTCCCTAACCTCATTACGAGTCTAAACCTTATCACCCTACTCCATCTTTCTTCCGTCCACCCCTTCTTCAAATAACCCGAAATTCCCTCCACCCCTCATTTCCTTATACCCATTTATTATATTTAGAGTCCGCAATTCTTTCCATTCTTTCTTGCCGTTGTCTCATCCTCTCGTTCTCCATAAGTTCTCATACTCCAGACCTACCTCCTCACCTATCCCCACACCCATCTCTTCCAAATATTCCTTTCTTTCCTGTTCCCATCTTCCCATTATCTTTCCTTTTTTCCATCTCTCTTTCATCTCCTCGAGACATTTTCTCGCGATTCCCCCTCCTCTTCCTTCCTCCAATTTCCTCTCATAATTCCAGGCCTTCTTATTCGCTCTGCCTCTCATCATTTCTCTCTCTACTTCATCCCTCACCATATAACCTGGCGTCCTCCAGTTCAATCCAAACGTCCACCTTAGATATCTCTCGTGTACACCTTCTACTTCTTTCCTTTCCTTCCATCCCCAGATTTCCACTCCATATCCAACCACTGTCCATACGAGAGTATCATATAGCCAGATCCTTCTCCTCCAGTCCTTTCCCCACATTCTTTTTCTATCCCCCAGACCTCCCTCATAGCCATCGCCGCCTTCCTTCTCCTCTCTCTTTTATGCGCCTCCTGTCCCCCATTCGCCTTAACCATATACCCTAAATACTTAAATTCCTTAACCTCCTTTATCTTCTCTCCTTTCCATCTCCATTCATTGCTCTTCTTCCTTCCTCCTCCTTTCCTGAACCTCACTATCTTAGTTTCTCCGTACTCAACACTAATCCTTTCGCATCCAAATACCCCTCCAGTCTACTTATCATCGATCTCATGTCTTGTTCCTCTTCCGCCAATAGTGCTACATTATCCGCATACATCAGCGTATAAACTTTCTCCCCTTTCAGCTTTACCCCGCCCCAACCCCCTTTCTTCATGTAATCCTCCATATCTGCAATCAGCAGGGTAAAGAGGAGCGGACTCAGTGGGCATCCCTGCCTCACGCCCTTTGCCATCCAAAAAAACCTCCCCCACACTGCCCACCCACCTTCGCCCTGCTCTTTGTCTCTCTTAAAACCTCTTCACCCTGTTTATCAGCCCTTCTCTCACTCTTCTCTTTCTCTCATCGCCCCTATCAGCACATCCTTGTTCACCGAATCAAACGCCCGCCTTGAGATCTATAAATAGTGCAGTCATTTTTCCTTTATCCTTTCCCAACTGTCTATTGATTAAGTAGTTCAGGGCATATATCTGGTCCATCGTACCCATTCCTTTTCTAAAACCCGCCTAGTTGTCTGGTATCAGGTTCT